>JBAIZL010000001.1:319163561-319276061 GCA_036971475.1 Prosapia bicincta | reverse complement strand
TATATATATACATATATATATATATATATATATATATATATATATATATATTAGTGTGTGTGTGTGTATGATATTTTTCTTCTATTAATAAATATTTATATAAAAATGTACAAACATTTATACGTTCACATTAAACTTTAATAAATCTGTAATATAAAAAAACATTTTTAAAAAGAATACCTTCACAGGTGAATAAAGAAAAGTTTTATTTTAGTTACTTTTTATTTTATAATTATAATTAATATAAATATGTACGTACACATGACCGAATCACTATATTAGATGCTAGAACAGATAGTGAAATCCATTGCAAATTTCAATTTTTTTCTCCATACAGTATATATTATATTTTCGTGTGTTACTATTTATTACCTTTTTTTCGTTTCTAATTTATGAAGCAGATGGTAGTATATAACTTCTCATTCTAACAACCTCATGCAATTTTTCACTATTGCAAGGAATCTCTCTTTTTTCACATACATCTTTGAATATTTAATTTCTAGCAACGGCAATGTTGGTCAGTGTAAAAGTCCTGGATCTCAGACACGTAGTTATTCAGTTTGAATCCGACCAAGCATCAGCTTTTTATATTTTAATTAATTGATAAATATTTGAAATAAACTGAAGCAGTAACATCAATTGTCATCCACAACAGGTGTAAAAAAGTATATATGAACTTGACTGAATGATTAAAAATATATTTTATTAACGATTGAAAATGTTTACAAGATATTTATACAACGAGAGAGTAAGCTTACAGAAGGATTAAGTTATAAAATTCAAAATTTCCAATTGAAATAAATTGCAAATATCTTGGTGTCAATCATTAAGCTTATGCTTATATTCAAAACGTCGCTCTGGGAATTTCACAACTTTTTTTGTAGATTGGTATGTAGGTTAATCTCTGGGGCTTTCATAAAGCAATACAATCATTGTAATTGCAATACTTTCGATTGTAGCGTTTGTTGTTGCTGTTATTATTCAAATATGCCTTTGGCATTTCTTTTGTATTTTACTAAGAGAGAAAGGAATATATTTCCCAGTTAACCTACCTTTTGAATAGCATTCCATCCGGCGGTTGCAAAAACATCTCTCACGTTACGTTACATTGTAGGTTTTGTATTTATAAAATTAACTCAGCAAGTACATTTATAACAAATAGCTTTATTCAGAATACTATTACCAGGTGACAATAGGATATTTGTTATAACAGGAACATTTATTTGTAATGTAAAAAATGATGTTTAGAAAGCGTTATCCATTGATAAAAGAGACATATCCCGCTTTGTACAATGCTTAAACATTGTTATTCCAATACAGTGTATAAGTCAGTAGATAAACGTATCTCAAAATACAAGTCACAATATAATGCAAGAGACTAGACCAGTCGATATGCAATGGACTACTTGACATTAGAGTGATGGGATTGATTCAGTGTGGGCCAAACCTCTTGGTCTCACTTATCGGTCCACTACAACTGTTGTGTCTAGATGCGAGAGAGGGGTAGACAGCAACTTTGCATTCCAACTCCACTAGTCCATCGCACGTCTCTTGCTATAGCTCGTGATCACCTTTAAATAATACTGGGCATTTGCATTTCTGTAAAATCCAGAGCCGGGTTATAGCTTACAGATATACTGAAAATAGAACCCTACACGGAAACTTCGATTTCCTTTAATATACAAAATAAAACATTGTACACTCACACTATTTATTTATCTAACTTCTAGGTGTTTTCAAAATTGCCACTATAGGCTCATTTATTAAAAATGTTTGATAAGTGTCACTAAAATCCTCATTCAAATGTTATATGTAATTCAGTTTCCCGTTTCAACACAATAAGATGGCAATAGCTTCAGTAACAAGTTATTTGTGTTTGTAATCTCTTTCATCATTCGTACTGCACGTTTCATTATCAGTCTGTAGACCTTATGATAAGTTTTATTACCCAGTGTTTGCTGTCGATTTATCTTACCCTTTCGTTAACCTTACCTTTCTATTCTATTCCCCTATCTCCTGATTAGCTAAAGTCATTAAAGTCAATTAAAGCTTAAAATTTCCTGTTCTTCTAGTCTTCTTAACTTTTACAGTTTGAGTTCAAGTAAATGCAAAAACCTCTTGGGGAGATATTATGGCAGGGTCGAGATTTTAGAGTGCATTTACTACCTGAAGAAGTCATAAAAAGTGTCAAGACATTGAAGGAAGAAGGAATAGAAACGGTAGACTTAATGAAGAGTAAGAAAGAATATAATGATCCTTTGGCAATGGGATTAGAGAAAAGTTATGACAAAACAAACAAAAGATTTTTGTTAAAGTTAACCTATTTTTACCGGAGTAGAGAGAAATGACTTATCATGATTACTTCCGCAGAGATGATATCACAAAGACTTGTCGTGGTACCCGGGAGACAATTGTTTCAAGTGTTTATAAGCAGTACCGAGACCTAAAATTACTACGTTTTTTATTTAAAATAATTTGACATACTATTTTTTAAATGATGTAGTCTGAGAAGCCTACTACTTTAGCCTCGCTCTTGATGGATCACTGACAGTTTTTTTAAGTCAATTAAGCCTTAGTATGAAATATGAACTACATCAACGAGTAAAAAGTTTGGTTGTATACCAAGATAACAGAGATTTAGACTACTGTCGCCTAAAAGGAGATAGGAAAAGATTGTGAAAACTAAGCAGAATTTGATGTATAAAACTTATCTGTATATCTTATCTGTATATCTTATAACTTATCTGTAGTATAAGGAAAATGTATATCTTGGGTGTGGAGACCAGCATGCTCCAGCAGAGATTGAATGGATGCTACAGGGAATATAGATATCCGTGTAAAAGTGAACATGCGGTGGAATAAATTAAAACTAACGATAGGTCATACTACATAGTGGTGAGAGAAAAATATTGCTTTCGCCACGAGGACTATTTGTATGGAATGTACCTGCTCCCTACAGGTGTCAAAGTGATGTATTTAAGGCTTGAGAGTAAATGTATGAGTAAATGAATAGTTAGTATGAGTATCAAATGTGTAAGTTGTTTATATTGTGTATTCTAAAGCTACCGTAAACATGGTCATTCCATATCATTACATCATGCTAGTCTTCCCAGTAGATCCTGGAAAAAAGTTACCATTTATTTCGTACTGCACGTTCAACATCTACCCTTCTACGAACTTTTTCAATCTTGTTTCATCACGTTTTCAATCTATCTACTTAACTACAATTTTACCCGTCTACAAAATTTCCCAATCTTGTTCCATGAAGAATCCAATTGCTCTGCCTTCAGTGGTAATGATTTTCAAACTTATTTCAATTACTAAATTTATTTACCTCTTGTGAATCATACCATCTTACACAAAAAAACCTTGCATCAAGCTCATTTTATAAATAAATTTATAATTACTATTTATAAATTACTATTACTAATATATGTTGAAGCAGCATTTGATATATATTTAAAGTGATATTTATTTTCATAAAGGAAGACAGACAGTCGAGTATCTATTTATATCTACGTAGGTGTTATGGGTATTGAAAGGAATAACAAACACTTACTCAGTTATTAAAACTCTTTGAATTTTTCTGAATTCATACATATTTCAACGACAAAACCTGAATATTACAGCACTTCTGACATATAGAGAGAGTTTATCAACAGTCTAAATATAAGTGTTTATAATTTAATCTCCCAAATTTTAGTTCAAGGAGATTGTTTTGTTTGTACAGGGGTTCAATATGTTATAAGGCAATCTAGTTATAAAACTATTTATTAATCCACACACTTATATGGCTACTATTTATGTACGACTACATACTGAACGTTTATAAAAGCGTCTAAACACTGTTGTAATTAGGTTTAATAATAACTATTGAGTTCACCAATCGTCTATGCACACTGTCACTGTCTGTCATACTATTACTCTTCTCACTACATTGTATACACTGCCTTCTCATTTAAAAACACTTTTATATACCGGCTTGTCTGTTCTAGTTATTTAAATCCGCTTATTCCTAGAAGGTTCTAATAGTAGTTGTGTCAGCTCAAGCATGACTTGCCGCTTCTAGTAGTTTCTACCCGCTCACTTCAAGCAGGTTCTAGCATTACGTGGCAGCGTAATGTTGTGTCTGCTCAAGACTAAAAAGCCTTGTACTTGTCCAGCTGTATCCCATAAATCATAGACAAGACCTTGTACGTTACATTGTATTACAAGTAAAAATTCTTATAAAGCATGATTTTTATTCGATAAAGTATATTTTTTAACCATTGTGTGAGCTAATTATTATTTGCTATAAATATCAATTGTTGTCACCATTAAGCTATTAGAGAGAATTTTACATTTCCATGTTAGAACTTTTATTGCTTTTCCTTATTTAGGTTGACCTCTGTTCTTCACTCTCCGGAGGCCCCTTGAACAGATCTAGCTGTATTGAAAACTCCCTTGGATCGAAATTTTATATCTTTGTGTCCTTTAAATTAATGAATACCCAAGCGCTTATTATTGTGTAGATATTTGTGTGAAATATCAATTAAACAATAATTACTTCTTTTGATAACATTAACATGTCATGTTAATTATATGAGAGTAAAGGAATGAATGTGATTGCGATTTTTATTTAATTTCTTTGTACATATATAAACTTAGTAGTAAAAAAACTCAAATTGCTTGAGTATATAAAATCCTGTGGTTTTTGTTGTTTTACCATAAAGAGTTTTAGAATTTCACAATGAAATATAAACCTTCTAATGCTATGCAGCAATGTTTTCACGAATAATTTCTTTACCACTCTTTTGCTTGATAATTTATACAAACATGGCTATTTGTATACAATCAATGGATGGGTTTAGTTGCCTTACTAAGCTAAACGCTATTAAAAGTAATACGGCCAGAATTAAACTTCAATCCCTAAAACGTTTTACCCTATATATTTACCGTATATATTTTCCCAGACTGAACAATCTAGAAGAAAAAAATAAATAAATTCAATAGATCTCCCGGAGATCGAACCCAGAATATTTTCATTAGTAGCCATCCGTTCTTCAAGTGAATATTATATTTTAGGTTAAACTTTACATCTTCATATTAATAATCCTTGTAGTTAAACATTTTACCTACTATAATCCTAGTTTATTATTTTATAATTACCAATTTCTTGCAAATTAATACTATAACTTCTGAAAGTTACTACTGTTTTTGAACAGATGAAATAATTAAAATAAAGTATAATATCAGCAATTTCAAGTCTCTGTTATTAAATCTAAATCTTGATGGAATGTTTCTTTAGTCACAGAAGTAATATTAAACCGTAATGAAAACGAAATAAAACCGATTAAACCAGATGTAACCGGTAATGTCTTCCTACGTTCTGAAACGCTCCTTTTCATATCTACCAGCTTTACCAATCCTCTAACCTTTCAGAAATGCATTGGCAGACGAGAAGGCGAAATTGTGGAAGGTCCCTGACCTAGCCTTCAGAATCTAAAATTGAAACATAATTTAGACTGGCAGACGCCAGACGGAGGGTTTATGGTCTGTAAAACTTGGTGACCTGTTAAAATCTCTTTTACACAAAAATATTTATTTTAGTATTTGAAACGAACGTTTTTCACTTTATTATAAATGAAGTTAACAATGTATAAAAATCTTTTCCTAGATTCATTTATTTTTCTAAAACATGAACTAAATAAACTTAATGTTTTTAATCACAAAACATTAAGGTTTATCATAGGAAAACAATTTGATTGAAGCTTTCTTGGTACGTTATATCCCCTCCTCACATCTCTATCAAATATATATATATATATATAAATTTAAAAAATATTTATCCTAAAGTATTGTTTAAGTTCAATGTTTACAACTATAAAGAAAATTTAAAAGGGAACTTAGATCGTACTAAATGAAAGTAGTATAGGAACGAAACTTTATTTGTTATTTTCCGTTGAACATAACTTTTGAATTATTATTTATACTACGAGTATAATTTACTTCTTCGTGCTATAAAATGTTTTATATTAATGACTCTTGAATTTTGACGGTGAAAGCAAAGAATCCTTACCAAAGTAAAAGGCTTTCAAAAGCTTTAAAACTAGCGTTGCTCTGCATTGTTGGTGGTATTCAAGTTAAATTAAATACGATTATATTTTTATAAAAAAGTAAAAAGTCTATTATAGGTATTTTTTTAGAAAGAGCTTACTCAAAATGAAATATATTTGGGGTGTAAAAGAAACTGTAGGGGAAAGTATTAATTATGTTATTCCCTTAAGTAGCAAGTTATTTGCATCGTAAAGACTTTTTTCCAAGAAACCGGTTACGTTTAGCAGCAACTTCTTACAGATCTGCATTTAATCTGATGTAAATGTATTTGAGATTAACTTTCTTCATCATTGCCTTTTCTTTGAATTTTTTTTTTAATCATCATAAAAAAATCGCCCAAATTTCTGAAATTTCAAAAATAGCCCAAGAGCTACTAAAAACTTTAAACTTATTCCTAAACATGCCAAAAATTTTAAATATAAATTTTAACACACTTAAAATTTAAAGATAGTCATAGGTTTCCAACTATAATCCGAAACACTCTAAACACTCCTAATATTCTATAATTAGTCTTAAAATTTCAATTTATTTGTTTAATTTCAAAATTTTACAAGTTTATGTTTACATGAGGTAAAACATTAACGTGTATCATTAACAACAAATAACAAAATAACTAAAAGTTTACATAATTATTAAGGGTTCTGACAAAAACCAACCCAGCCTTGTCTCTGTAATTCATTAAACAATTGATGTACATTAATTTAAACTTGTCAAAACTAGCTACAAACTAGTTGTAACTGACTGAAACAAGTGTGAACACGTTCGTATCCATCTGGGTAATATTAGTAGAGAGCATGTGCTTAAATGAATAAATCGTATATTAATATTGGGAATGATACATAAGAGTCAAGATGAAAGGGTTTCTGATTGATGAATAGCATACAGTGAAGCAGGCAGATTATGTCTTGGAAAAGACTACCAAAAAAGGGAGGTTATACAGTTCTATTGATAAACATCATACAAAACAAAATGTACCACTGAGCTAAATATTTTTAAATTTAATAAATTGGTATTTTTTTTTAAAAATGTACTAAAACATATATCGTAGACAAAACCTCTTCGGAATACAGAAGATTTTATACAAATAAACCTGTTATAAAAGATTCTTTCTAAAACCTGCCAAAATGAAAGGACTCTGTCGTTCCCATGATGTAATACATTTAAAAAAATATTTGATCTAAATCATCGATTTCCATTTACCGAACTGCAAACAGAACAATAATACCATAGCCTATGTAATTCTATATTTTAAGTAAACAATATATAGCAATAAGAGTAAAACTGAAAAAAATATAGTTTCTAATATTTTATAAATTGAAAGGCCGCCACTGGCTTGTTGGAATTTTTTTATACGTTTCTGAAACTTTATGACTAAACCTTTAAGCAATCTACAATGTTTTAAATTAAAAAAATGAAATTGAAAGATACTCAGTTCAAATGTCAATATCTTAAAAATATGACAGTTTAAAAACTACGTTAATGTAGTTTAAAAACGTGAAATACAGGACGTATTTGAAAACATGACATCCTACTTCAAATTGTCAAGTAAGGATGGCATTTTGAGGTTCATGTCTACATTCATCAACCTATTAAACTACTTTAAAGCGTGATATTAGGGCTTTATATGTAGATTTTTCAAACATGATATATCTATTAATTACTAGCCCTATAGACCTACCTTCCCAAGAAAGTCGTTTAAAATATTTATTACGTAATATATAACTCCAGTGTTAGTTAAAATAAAAAAGTAACAAAAAGTAAATAATTAAAAAATATTCCACCAAGAAATATTTAATGTGATGACTAATAAAGTAAATTTACAAAATTATGAAGTAATTCTACTACTAACATCATCATGTATTTATACTGAAGAAGTTTATTTACTAAAATTATTTAAAGGAAGAATGTATTTTTGTAAAAGCTTCTTGATGGAAATTCCAAAGCAAAATTATGATTCAAAGCCACATTTTTTTTTTTAAATTAGAAATAAATTAAAATTCACGAAACAGGATGTACCAAAATACATCACGAAAGAGCATATCTTAACCATAACAAAAACAAAAATATTTAAGGCTGGAGTTGCATGTCTTCTTGCGTTATATTGCTCAGACAAAACACATATAAACATTTCGTTGAAGATGCCGCAAAAGCAAAAACCTTGAGCGTAAATACTACTTCCACGTTTTGAAGATTCAACTGATCTTTTCAAAAGGGTTCACTGAAAAGGACTGCTTAAAAGAAACAATTCTTTGAGAGCTCAAGACAAGGGATGAACACAAGTACCGGTGAACATCTTGAATCACATGACGCAATAACCAGCCCCACGACACGTGTAACGAATGATTCTTTGTGCATGCGAAACCGGTCGTGTAACCAAAGTGGATCATAATGGAAGGTTTATTCTACCACACGAGACCTCTCACTGCTATGGACAATATTATTGTAATTGTAAAGTATTCGCTATAATTTACAATGTTTACAATTTAAAACCCTTGAAAAACATAAAATTATTTGTTCGATGATTAAAAACCGCCCATATTAGATAAATATTTCTTTTCACATTATTTCTTATAAGATATTGAGGAAAAATAATTAGTGAAGATGGTAAATAGTGAGAATTTATTTATTTAAACTTGTAATTGTGTATCCCAATCGCGAAACCAAGTTAATCAACCACATTGAGGGATAATTGACATTAAATAAAATTATTATTTACCGATTTCTGATTTTTGCAGATATTCAGATATGTTTCTGCTATATCTGATTTAATTAGTTAGTAGTAACATTTCTCGAAATTTTGTAAATAAAGTCAATTATATTCGACTCGGTCGATTTCCAGTTTTTTGTAGCAATTTATGTTTAAGAAATTCCCTCAATCAGTTTCTAAGATTAAATTTCCCTTCGTTGATACGGTTTAAAAGAAATTTTCTACAAAATGTCGACCATATTTGACCACCAAAACATTTTTAATCTTTTACATCATTTTAAAATGTGTGTGTGTGTCTAGTTATTTTTGTTAAATTACTCAGTTCGTTTCCAACAAGTTCTAGGGAATCTCTCGATTTCCCTTAAATGTAATGTTTTAAAAATTATTTAAATGTTAGGTTTATTGGATCAGTTAATTGAACAAATAATAACTAATTTTTAACATTTTAACTAAATAATCAAATTTTTAACGTTGAACAATAAGAAACTAAACAAAAATATTCTGAATACGTATAACCTATGCGAAGTGTATGGTTAAAGTAACGCAGATGTTTTACCTACCCTGAATTCAACAATAAGACGATATCAACAAAATTAGGCCTAACTGCTAAATTCTCACGAAAAAAACATGGATAGTGTCACATTGGCATTACTGTAAATGTTTAACATGACAAATGTAAAATGTGTAGCTTATAATTCTAAAAACAAAAGTTTTAAAGGTAATAATTACTGACCAAATACTATTCATTTTTTTTCGTTTTCACATAGGGCCTATTTTTCTTAAATCTACATTCTGCACACACAAAAATTTAGCTGTTGCAAAAAATGAATACTGATTAAAAGTTACCTAAATTAGAATATCCTGTTAGAAACATAACGACACTTCACAAATATAATCATCTATAAACATTTCCTTACGAATTATCGGACCAAGTTAAACTACTTACTAAATGCCTACGTTAATATAGGTAAAAACTATCTGTTTAGGGTAAATTTACCAATGTATAAAAACAAGACTGTAAAATACAGTCTTAGCTAATAAACATAAAGGGAACCATTTAGTTTAATAAAGTTAAATGTTTAGGCTTTATTAGCGGAAGCACGTAAGTAAACAATGAGTATACAAAATGTCATATTGTCAAGATGGTAGTTAGTGCCTTTACAACGGAGACTGTGTGCTATTGTACTTAAACGTGTATTGTTTTTTGCGTAGTGAACGTTATCCCGATTTCAGCGTTAGCATCAGGAGAGTTAATTTGTTTCATAGCAAATCTATACTAACTAGATACTTTGTAGTCTATAGGACTATAATAATATTCGTGCTTAGAAATTTACTAAAATAAAATAAACATTTATTTTTTTAAAAAAATTTCAACCAACTGAACAGATTGAAAGATTTTTAAAAAATGTCTTTTTGGATTATTATTTCCACGGATTAGGCACGTACTAAAGAATTCTAATATTGGAGTTTCATTGTCAAAAATACATAACAATAAACTTCTGTTATACACAGGTATTATCCTAAAGATAAATTATTTTAACTCTTAACATGTATTCCAAGATTAAAAATTTTAGTTTATTGGTTGAATTACTTTTCAAGACTTTCTTCTCACAAAATCAAAAGTTTCTTGTTACCTTTTTTCTATAATATTTGAAAGTAAAATGTTTGAAGTACATAAAAGTGCGTTTCAAAGTGTATAAATATCACAAACAAGGCAATTATAATTGACAAAGAGATAACATATTGAAACAATAAGGTCCGTGAGGTTATTTTCTACATAGCCTACATTATTTTCAACGTACACAACTATTATTTACCAGCAATAAGGATAGTCAAATGCATTTTGTAAGTTATCTAATTCCAATGCGAAATTACGAAAACAGGTCTAATTTTATCAACTTATAATGAATTGCAAACGTTCATAAGGAGAAACAAATTTAACAAAACTATAAAATTTCGTAAAAATGAAGCAAAATTTGTAAACAGAAACATAATGGTAAAAAAGCGAACGAATAATAACTGATATACTAGCGTTTAAATTCATAGATAACCTATTTACATGTACTACAGTATATAACTTTCGTAGCCTATAATTGAAGAAATTGTCTACATAGCTACAAAATAGCTGCAATCTAAGTATATGAAACATGAACCTTAATTTAGAACAAACCTTGTGAATCGTTGAATTCAATATCGAGTTCCGTACTACCCTTGGTTAATGCCACAGTTTCAGGGTTGCGTGATTCTGTCGTTGAACCGTATTGTTTCTTATTATTGTCCTCTGCCAAAGTGACTTTAAAGCGTTCCAGTTTGGAAGACATAGCTTTGTTTTATACTCCAGACACGGCACGTCGTATACGCACTAAACGCAGAGGAAAACAAATGTCGCGTATTGAACAAAACACCAGAACTAATGAAGCGTCACTATAAAACTCGTAATGCACTCGACACACGCCAAACTGTTGTGGTGTATTCTCAGCTGTTTGTTTACTTACAGTGCGCATGCGCCGGTTACACACAGGGCCAAACACAAGTCTGCAGATTGTACAAATCGTCTCTGTCTTTGTCATGCATGGACAGTTTTTGTTGTGCGTTCATGAATGCACGCTAAACTTATGAGAACTTATAGATGTTTTAAGAACAAGTGAGATTATCTTTTACGAAACCAATGACAAAATTATTTAGGAATTAAATATTTTAAAGTTTCTTATTTTAGATTTAGAAAACACGTGTAGTAAAATCATTGCGTAACAAATTTTTTAAAATAATTTAGAAAGATTTTTTAGGTAATATTACGTGCTGTATTGTGTGAGTTATTTCTAATAATTTTTAACTTGATGTTATTTTTTTAATGTAATTTTAGATTAGTTGCTATAACAAAAGCACTTTTATCACATAAAATACGTCAAACCCGAAATAGAATAACGGCATTCCTAGACCTATATAAGTACAGTAACTTCAGCTAGGCCTAGTTTTGGTGACAATTAAGCTAACTAATTCATATTTTTTTATAATTATTAATAGCTTTATTTAAACAAGCAGTTTTAATTGTTTCAAACCAGAACATAATATTGTCATATTGACAGTTTCATAATAGTTTCATAGAATGGTACATGATTTCCCATTTCAAACATTTAGGCTATTACTAAATGTTCCATATTTATTTCCGACTTGGAACAGTCAACATGTCCAATGTTAAACAGTTTGTAGTATGACTTACAAAATACAATTACTTGTATGAAAAATGTTCATATTTTCATAGGATTTTGGCCCTTCAGTATTCTAAGCCACCAAAAATAAATTATTACGAAAACATTACTAACTACTTAAAATATTTTGTGGTTAAACCATAGTAACTTTGGTTTGTTATTCGACTAAATGGTCTTTTTCCACCTGCGAAATAATTTCACTGACTTTGAAGCAGTGTATATTGGTGTATTTTTTCATTTCCTGAATTCCTGAATACTGAAAATCAGATTGAAACATATGTATATTTATTAAAAAATACAATTTCCTGTGATTCTAGTTGAAGAAAAATTCTCGAATGCTTTACATTGGTTTCACCTAAAACACCTCTTTGTTTATGGATTAGCATTGCCTAGAGGTTGCGGAGCAGAACAGCCACAAGTTCATGTTACTGTCAGACGAAGCAAACCAAAGTCAAGCAAACAGCTGCTCAACTGACGTATTTGTCTAGACAGAAATTCTGAGTCTAATTAACAAAACCTAGGTCTCGTTTTCAACAAGTCAATATTGAATCGAGTGTAGCACAGTAACAGAATTACTCTAACCCCTCTCAAGGCTTCATTACAGTGGTGTTTCCAACTATCTACCTCTCCACGTTAACCCTTTGTCTACACGAGATCGAGTCAAATGAAAGGTAAGGTCCTATATTTTAATATTTCTTTGGTATTCTGAAGGGCATGGTTTTATTATTCTTTACTATACTGTATAAAATATGAACTAAGAGTAAAAACGTGTATACTAACGTTATAGCAATGAAAATATTGGAAAGAATCCCAATACCACAAAAATAACAAACAAAACAAGTTACTTAAGATTAAACCCTTATGTACATATCGATGACCATGTATTTGGTCTTTAAATTTAGCTAACCCATTTCTGTTGATACCAGTGTAACATTTGATACCCATAATAGTTACAATTGCTTGTTACTAATGCTTGGATAGCTATAAACTATTGTTAAAGTGATTAAATACTTTTAAAAAATTGGTATTTTTCTACATTTAACCTTAAAATATTTTCACTCAATTTGGAAAATATTTTCTCAAATGTTTTGTAGTAATCCCCATTTTAAATCAGTTCCCATGGCTATATCATCAAAAATAATGATTCCATTGGGTGTATATCCAAGGATTTATTCTACTATTTCATGTCAAATTGCAAGTACTGATGATATACCAAATGGAAGTCAATTATTGTGGTATAATCTTTTATGCTTGCTAGTATAATAGTAAGCGTTTCCTGTTCTTTTCTTTTACTTCAATAAGACTGAAGGCTTGTAACATACCAAGTTTAGAATATATTTGTGCTCTACCTATAATAGATACCATATGGTCTACACTTGGAGTAGGTTGTTGTTAACCAAAATGTATCGGATTAAAGGCTACCTTCTAGTTATAGCTGTTCACTTGTATATTGGCGATCGATAGAAAACAAAAAGTTACCCCTATTCAAAAACATTGGTTTTGATAGTGCGTGTTGCGTTAAAGGCCGTTGCTAAGAAATTGCAGGGGTTGCGGTCGTTTAGAAAACTGATATAGGCTAAGTAAACTTGTTCCAAACAATACTTGAATGCTTTGGTAAATATGACAAATCAAGTAAAATATTTATAGCGGCCTCTCGGCCTTCCCAACTCTACAATATTGTAATATAAATACTATACCACATATTATAATGTCTGTGAAATGGTCTTTTGCTCCCTCTACCATTCCCCCCGCCCGTCTATGCTCGCCCTTCGTGGTCACGTGCCATCTTACATATGACCTGCTCTACAACATAGGCATATTGATCAATTGTTTTGTTATAGGATCCATAGGATTCATTCTTTTCTGGAAAATATCACTATATATCCCAATAAGTCTATTTAATTGATTATCATCTACATTAATTATATAATCTACTTTGTATTCTTAGACTCTAAATAATTAAATGGTGTCCAATCCAATTTAATATTCCTCACACAATCGTAACCAATCAGTGATTCTCTGGTTCTTCTGGTTTGTAACTTCTTGTTTGCTGGATTGTAATGAGACCCTCTGATGATGATCATCATCGAAATGTACATGTGGGTTTAATCTTAAGTACCTAGTTTTATCTGTTATTTTTGTGATATTGGGGCTCTTTCCAATATTTTCATTGTAATATATTGTACCACTGTGCTCTTGATATTCCACATAACGTTATAGCATTTTACTGTATGGCAGTATTAGGCACATTATTATTTAGCGTTTTTTTTTATTTCACAGGAATTTTTAATTTTTTAGATGTTTATTTTATGAAAAAATCATAATAAATGTTATATGGAAAACAGTAAGAAATATTTTGACGAAAAGGTACAATGAAAGAAATCTGAGTTCTAACTAAATTTGAATATTATTAAATAGTATTACTCAATTGAATATTATAAACCACTCTCAGAGCTGAAACACAAATAAATAAATTAAAGATATCAACGAAAACTTACGATGACAGATAACTTTATAAAATACATATTTTACCAGAATATATTTCCATCATGGAGATAAAGAAGCGAACATACCAAGGAAATAATCAATCAAACCAAAATCTACAACAACCGAACAATGTCTATGATACGTTTACAACCAACTTATCTGTTACACTTCAAACTCAATAAAAGCTTTGTGAATAAGAAACATAAAGTAGAATGATGCGTTTGATGAGAGATTAATTTTAGACGTTGGATTTTATTTAAATAAAATTATACAGACATTTGATAAAAACGGTTATTGGTTTAGATATGTAGATGATGGTTTGTATGTATCTAATAATAATGGTATAAACTTAATAACTATTTTAGATAAAATAAATGTGATAAATAAAAATATTAATTTTACTTATGAAATGGAGAAAAATAATAAGGTCAACTTTCTAGATATAGCAATTATAAGACATAATAATGAATTTGAATTTAACATATATCGTAAACCGACACAAACTAACCAAATTATACCTAATAATTCTAACCATCCGTATAATCAAAAAATGGCTGCATTATACAATTTATTATATAGATTACATAAAATACCCATGAATAATGAAAACAAAATAAGAGAGAAAAACATTATCTATCAAATTGCAATTGAGAATGGCTATAAAAAGAAAACTGTTGATAAACTTAATTATAATATTTTAATGAAACAAAATAATAATCTAATTTACAAAAATAATGATGAAAATGTCATATGGACATCATTTACATTTTTTGGTAATGAAGTAAAAAATATCACAAAATTGTTTAAAGGTAGCAACATAAAATTCGCATATAATACTAATAATATATTAATAAATATAATGAATAATAATAATATTGTCAATATGCATGAAAAAAACGGTGTATATAAATTAGAATGTGATTATTGTAATAAAGTTTATATAGGATAAACTAAGAAAAAACTTAAAGATAGTTATAAAGAACATTTTAAAGCATATAAAAAGCCAGAAATTTATAAATCAAATTTTGCTAGTCATTGTATTAATAATAATCACATATTTCCTAATATAGAGAATATGATACTTGTAAAAGAAATTAACATAGGCCTGAGAATGGATATTTATGAAGCTTTAGAAATACATAAATATAATACTAATAATGAGTTGATAAATGAACAAATACAAGTAAAATCTAAATTTGATAATATATTCAGTGTTTGTAATGTTAGGGCAGCAAAATAAAAATAAAAAATGTTTATCAAGATTGTAATTGATTTGGTATAGCTATTTATTTGATCTAATTTGCACATATGTTAATTTTAATTGTTTAATATTCCTGATGATGTTGGTATTGTTAGCCAACGAAAAGCTTTGAATTGTAAATTCAATTATAATTCTTGTATTTGTATTTTCCCAGCTAGCAGGCCTGAGCAACCGGGCGGGTTCACAGGTTGCGGATAGTGGAACGGCCTACATATATGTAGGTTACTTGTGAATAAGCAGGCCTGGACCAAGGCAATGGTTCAAAGGTGAGGAATTATCCCTCCTCGTCAGTCAACCGGTTGGGTGTAGTAGAAATAACTGCTCTGACTGGGGAGACTGGGGTAGTTGGGAATTAAGTCATCCCAATGCTACTCTCACCTCCCAGGTGAACCAAGGGCAATGCGGCAGTGAAGTATGGGCGGGAAACTACCCTAGCGACACAGTTGTAAAAAAGAGAGAAAAGCAGGCTGTTCGCTCCATGAGCAACAGTTAATAATGTCCTGAACTTGGGGTGTGCCTCAAGGTCAGTGACTGAATACCCAATCCAAGGTGGAAGGCATCGTGCCGAAGGATGAATGGCTGCAGGGTATAAAATGCAGTCGCACACGATCCCCTTGAGGAACCAGACAAAACCTCATTGTATGTTGTCTTGTCAGGGCAGTGGGGGCTCTGCTCTGGTCGACCGTTATTTCTCCCATACTCGTGGGACTTTAATTGACCAAACAAGTAAAAAAATTTATTTTGAGAGTGCACAGACAGCGGGAGCCAATGAGACGGCAAACCGTGGGTCTGTAGCAGATGTGTCAACGGCAACCATCGCTGGGGGTGCGGGGGCGGCTTTCAAGCTGCCGACTGCAGAAGCCGGTGAAATGGCTGTAGAGTTCAGCACGCTGTCTTTACGGAGAAAGCATATGAGTGGAGCGGCCAAAAGGCGGATCCGATGAGAACAGGCGAGAGCAGCGGGAGGGCCAATAATCCTGACAAAACGAAGGGGAAGCCAAAACCGAGCCGAGCTTGTCAAAGTCCATGGCTTGGATGTTGTAAGGAGGGAGGTGCAACAGGGAAGCAATCAACCAAGAGCACCAAACCCCAGCACGTCCAAAAGGCCTAGGAGTTCGACGTCCAATCCCTCTACAGTGAAGGGAGGAAAGAAGAAAGTGAAGCTGGGACAAGGGGGGGGGATGCTGCAGTGTCTTCGGGCACATACGGCGATACCCTTCGGCAAAAGCTAGCCATTGAGAGTTACCCAGAGAGACAACTCTCGGAAGAGATGGCGTTGGAGCTGGAGGAGCAGTTCTTCTCAGATCTGCTGTCCGCTGAGACGGAGAGTGGAGATAGAGGGTTCAGGACAGCATACTTAGAGAGGGGGGCTCTAAATGTCGTATGCTCCTCACGGGAGAGCCTGGAGTGAGTCCTTCGGGTCCTGCCAAGCTTCACCCTGAGTGAGGGGGTAAAGTTGAGGGCAGGGCCACCCAAGGAGATCTTTTGCATTGCAAAGGTTTCAATGTGGGTGCCCAAACCCTACAATGACAAGGAGCCGGAAGAGATCCTGAAGGTGGTCAAACCCCAGAACTCTGGGATAGTTCAGGATACTTGGAAGGTGATTGTTAGGAAAAGGGAGGATGCAGGTCTTACCCTTATCCTGTATATAGGAGAGGGCTCCCTCAGGGCACTGCGGAACAACAACCTGTGGGTGAACGTGGGGCTGAGACAGGCCACGTTCAAGGTGCTCTCTAGTCCCTGATGCTGCTTTACGGACCCAGGCAACTGCTAAGTAAGCAGAACGATGATCAAGTTCCTTCAAGTGAACCTACAGCATAGCAGGGCGGCTAGTGCTGTCGTGAGTAGGATGCTGGACAGGGGAGAGGTGGACTTGGTTCTCATCCAGTAGTCATGGATTTCTGGAGGATGAATATGCGGGCTGGCGACATCTGGAGGTACGTTGTTGTATGATAAGAACTCCGGTGTTCCCAGGACGTGTATCCTGGTTAAGAGGGGGTTGAGTGCTTTTGTACTAACGGAATTCTGCTGCAGGGACTTGATAGCAGTGATGGTGGAGCTGCGGGCGGAGGTGAGGATGAAGAGGCTGAACCTGGCCACGGCATATCTTCCCTTTGACTACGCGGGGCTCTACCAACACAAGCGCTGTGGAGGCTGGTCGAGCACTGCGGGGCTGTGGATGAGGAGCTGCTGGTGAGGATGGATGCTAACTCCCATCACACTTCGAGGGGAAGTACAGGTACCAACACTAGAGGTGAGGAACTTTTAGCTTATCTTAGCTCTAAAAATTTACTAGTCTTAAATCAGGGGGAAGAGCCGACGTTTGTCACTAGGGCCGGACAGGAGGTCCTGGACATTACGGTGGTATCGAACCAGATGGCTAGGTATGTACTAAACTGGCATGTCTCGGATGAACCATCTTCTTCTGACCACAGACATATTAGGTATGATATCTCCCTCAATCCAGCCATGCTTCGGCCAATCAGGGATCCAAGAAGAACAGACTGGGACTCCTACAGGAGAGACCTGGGTGTTCGGATTGAGGAGGCTGGGTTGGAGTATGGTGGGAGGAGAGAGCTAGAAGACTCTGCCACATTGGTTGGCGAGGCTTTAGTAGAATCCTTTACTGATAACTGCCCTCTCAGTGAGGGGAAAAAGTAGGGGATCCGTCATGGTGGATTAAGAAGCTAATTAAACTTCGGAAGACCACCAGGAGACTCTTTAATAGAGCAAAAACGAACGGTGAGTGGGACCAGTATAGGAAAACACTAACCGAATACAACAGGGCAATTAGAGAAGCACGCAGGAAGTCCTGGAAAGAGCTTGTCAAGAGATTGACAAAACTCGGGAAGGGGCACGACTGCATAAAGTGCTCTCTAAGGACCCAGTTAACCCGGTGGGGATGCTAAGAACCCCACTGGGATATATAACAAAAACTGCAGGGGAAACTGTGGAAGAATTAATCAGAACACATTTCCCTTGCAGTACTCAGAGGAAACTTGGGGGAGCAGACACTCAACCAGTTGCCAAACTCTCCACAAGACGTAGTAAGAGGGAGGACTGGGAAGTGGCAAGGAGGATAGTAACTCCACAAAGGGTAAGATGGGCTAATGGTACATTTAAACCCTACAAATCTCCAGGTCGAGATGGGATCTATCCTGTGCTGCTGCAGCAGGAAATGGATATGCTGGTGCTGGTACTTACTAAATTATAAAGGCTAAGCATTACTCTAGGGCATGAGCCGGTAGCCTGGAAATCTAGTAAGGTGGTCTTTATACCTAAGCCCACCGGTAACCAATCGGAAGGGAAAGGATACAGACCTATTACACTCATGTCCTTTGTTCTTAAGGGAATTGAAAAACTGGTTGATAGGCATATTAGGGGAGGTGCTTTGGCCACTGCATTGCATAAAACCACTGCATTGGAACCAGTATGCTTATCAACCCGGGGAAATCCAGAGAGCTCTCCATCAAGTGGTTGGTAGGATTGAGCAAATGATCGCTAAGAAAGGTAGTGCCATACGAGCCTTCCTCGACATTGAAGGGGCTTTCATTAACCCTCAGTGGAGACGATGGTAAATGGTGCAAGACGTCATGGAGTGGATGCGACCACTTGTGGTTGGATAACTTCCATGTTAACAAACAGAAGCATTTCTGTAGAGGTGGCAGGGGAGGTCAGAAGGGCAGAGACAAGTATGGGCTTTGCACAGGGGGGGGGGGTTCTCTCTCCCCTGTTGTGGTGCCTAGTGGTTGACAACCTTATTGAACTCCTGAATGAACAGGGGTACTTCTGTCTGGGATATGCGGACGACATAGTTGTTCTGATCCTGGGCAGATTCCCTGATACAGTCCTTGAGGTAATCAGAAATCCTCTACGACTGATGGAAGAGTGGTGTAATAAAGAGAACCTTAGGGTAAATCCGAAAAAGACTGCTCTCATTAACTTCACCAGACAGCGAAAAGATCTGACGACCAGGATGCCCCGCTTGTTTGGTGAATACCTTGAGTTTATGGGGGAGGTGAAGTACCTGGGAGTTACTCTGGACAGGAAACTCACCTGGAACCCACATCTTGAGAGGACAGTTAACAGGGCCAAAAGGGCACTGACGACAGTGAGAAGAATGGTGGGTAAGAAATGGGGACTGAAGCCATCAATGATCCACTGGATGTATCTGAGGGTGATAAGACCTGTGATTGCCTATGATGCTCTGGTATGGTGGACAAAGGCCAACCAGGCACAGACAAGAGCTCAACTGAGCTCTATCCAGAGATTGGCTTGTCTGCGCACACTGGGAGCGATGTCAACTACACCCGGTGCAGCTGGAAGTAATGCTTAACCTCCCAGGTATGCAGCGATATCATTAAACCTGGAAGTAATGCTTAACCCCCCCCCCCCTTGAGCTTCTCCTTAGGGGAGAGGCGAGACTGGCGGCATGGAGATTGCGCAACTCGAACAACGGGGCTATCCTCCCAGATGTTTCGGGACATATGAGTATCGAGTGCGTGGTCAAAGAGCCCGTCTTGGAAATGGGCAGCGACCACATTACTCGAACATTTTCACCTGACCAGACCCACCAAACTATGATGGAATGGTCAGGGACATTAACATCGGAAGCTCAGATCTGGTACACAGATGGCTCCAAGATGGACTTCGGCACTGGAGCGGGGGTGTATTGTAAAAACCCAAGGGTAAAACTAGTTTTATCCTTGGGGAGGCATACCTCTGTCTTTCAGGCCAAAATATATGCTATAAATGCCTGTCTGGGAGAGATAGCGAGAAGGGGAACACACGGGACCCGGATTGCTATTTTCTCCGACAGTCAGGCAGCAATTAAGGCACTAAACGGACATGTGGTCACTCGGCCATAGTTAGGGAGTGCCTAAATAACCTACAAGCCCTGGCAAGGTACAATAAAATCAAGATAGGTTGGGTGCCAGGGCATAGGGGAATATTTGGAAATGAGGCCGCAGATGCGCTGGCCAGAGAGGGGTCTTCGACTCCCCTGATTGGACCGGAGCCGGCGGTAGGCATTTCCAAATCTATGGTCAAGATGGCAGTGCGTAGGTGGATGGCTGAAAGACACTGTGAGCACTGGATCAGGGCTGAAGGGATGAGACACAGTGCGCTAACCCTTAGGAAACCTTCCTTGGGGCTGCAGAAGAGTTTCATCTATCTGTCTAGGCAAGAATTGAGGATAGCCACAGGTCTACTCACGAGACACGGTGGACTAAGGAAACATCTGCATACAATGGGTATCTACAAAGATGAACCAGTGTGCAGATTATGCGGGCAGGAACTGGAGACTGCCACACACATTATTTATAGATGTGAAGCACTTGCCGAGAGGCGCTTCAACCTCTTTGGTGATGGTACAGCTCTGGTGGATGCTCAAGGTAAAACACTAGTCAGAAAACTCCTAAACCTGGTAAGAGGGAAGGGGCTATTTGACTATATCAGGGAGGTAAGTACAATATACTTTAAGGTAGCAGTGCTTCGGGCAGTTTAAAACCCCCTCCCAAGCTAATAAGTTAGTTTTATATATATATATATATGTGTGTGTGTGTGTTTGTGTATATATATAACCCCCGCATATAGCAAGGGATCTATGTATTCTCTCTGAAAGTAAATCAAGCCCACTTCAGATGATTAACTCTGTACTTCTAAACATCTACTACGTCACAGTCAGAACATAATTATGGTAACCTGTCTCATAGAAAGGAATGACGTTTTTCGAAAAGTTGTTATTATTTATAACTGAACGTATGGTTAGACTTTCTAAATAGAGATCTTAGAGAACTACTTAGAGAACGTATGTAAAGTTCTCTAAGTCAAATGTTTTTTTTTTTTTTTATTATTATTTAAGAGAATATTTGACCTGTTTTTTCTCAGATCATTTCATAACAGTGATTTTACTTATGTACTACTACGCAAATTAAATGTAAAGACATGCCTATATAACTTACTTCTTGTAAAACTAAGGACGGCCTATTGGTAGATGTGTAACATTATCAACTCAAACAGTAATTAAGCAACATAATAAGATACATTCCGAGTTTATAATCGGACACATTAACCGAAACATTCGTCCTTTTTTAGACGAAAAGTAAGTACTACTAATGGCAGATAATTATGTATAATACAATGTGTGTAAGTGAAAGATGTTTATCTAAGATAGAAGGGGGAACAAATAAAAGTGATAGTAGCTTATAGTTATATTTAGTTATATTTATATTTTAGTATAGATTATTTATTAAGTATTTTAGTATAGATGTGTTTCGAAATATTTTAATGTATTTATTTGTTTATTGCCATTACCAAAAATTAATTTACTAAATTTCACATTTAAATTTACTTCAATATTTTCTTCAAACTAATATCCAATTAAAATGTTAATGTTGATTCAAATACATTACTGTTTATAACATTTCACTTAGACTTTTATTTGAATTCAAACTCATTTCAAACCCAAAACAAGTAGAACACTAAACAAATAAAAAAATCTATCTAAGAAGTCAAGCAGACAAGCGTTGCAAGAAAATTATGGCTAGAGAAAACAGAATTCAAAATATTACCCGGAATTAAACAATATACAAAATATAAACTTTGCCGGCGTTACACAGGTAACTGAAACTTGATTAACTAAGGGAAGAAACTAAAAAATAAATGAAAAAGACCTGTCCGTGCTGTTAAATAGTGTTTTATTTAACAATTTTTTTTTAAAACTCACACTAGAAGCAAACTAAGAAACGAAGGTAATGCCCCAGTGACCGGCATGATGTAACGGCAGGACTGAAAAACCTGAACGGGAAAGGCGTTAGGATTTGAAACAGATTAAGACTTAAATGATAATTAGACTTAAAGACTATAAGTATATCAAGACATGAATGAATATACATGATGCCCCCTGCCATACATTGAAAAAATGGTTAATTGCATTTAAAGGAGTTATACAGTTCAGAGATACTAACTATAAATAACAATTACAAATGCCTAACTAAAAATATTAATTTAAATCCGTTACAAAATCTCATGTATACTTCCTTAACACTGAAAGCATCAACAGAAGGTACCAACGGAACTGATAATTTTTAATAATAAAAACCGTCAAAAATTTTACACAAGAAAATGAGACGTATTAAAAACACTACAACAGCATATCATCTCATACAACGTTTATGAGATTTATAAATGTAGATGTACTAAAAAATTTGGAAATTGTTTAAACCATTATACCCATTCATTTAATTTTAAAATAGTTTGGATAATTTTCAAAAGATTATATTCGTGTAGAAGTAGTATATATTTTTCAATGATTGAAAATAAAATATCTCATATCAGAACCATAATGTTGAATAGAATATCTTCAAAAACACTTTGCAATGGTTATTATAAGTCATATATATGGAATATATATATATATATATATATATATATATCACAATATGTATTCTGATGTATTAATAAAGAACTAAGTCAAAATACAAATACAAGAATTATAATTGAATTTACATAAAGAATGTAATTGAATTATTGTAAATTCAATTATAATTCTTGTATTTGTATTTTGACTTAGTTCTTTATATATATATATATATATATATATATATATATATATATATATATATATATATATATATATCACTCAAGAAAATGTGAATTAAAGTAATGTACAATAATGACATTAGGAAAAAGATATTTCTTTTATTTCAATTCCTTTCAACGCCTTCTTATAATGCCTTCACAGATGTGTATAATACATTGCCTAACCGGTGTTGCGTAGGATCTTGGCAAGTTATATTGTTCCCGCTTTCTGCAATGTTCGTTTACAGTTCCTAAACCGGTTCACATCATAATCATTGTTAAGTCTTGTCCCACTCCTCTATAATGGAACTTCAATAGTTACCAAAAGTATTGTTAACTTTGATTCAGATATTCCCTTTTTGGATATCAAGTGCTAAGAATGATTTTAAAATTATGTTTTCAATTTCATTGTAATATATTAAAAATTTTTTTTTCATGTTTCTCTTTCAGAATTTTGAAGTACAATTTATTGCATTTTTTAATTATCTTCAGAGTAAATATAAAACTATATACAACCTATATAAACCTTTTTACCAGTTTGGTTAAGTTAGAGGTGAATTAGGTAGCCGAGCCTAATGGAAATCTTTTTTTGGGGTATTGATCCCTCTCTCTGTGTAGTATACGTTTCTTACGATAAACCTGCTTCTGAGGTTAAGGGTATTTAAATTACAAATTGTATTGAGTATAAATTCTGAGTTAATTTCACTGGGGGAGCTGAATTTTAGGAGAAATCTTTGACCCTGTATAATTCGCCAACAAAGCATTTCCGGACCCATGTTTATATGAACTTTTTTCTTAATTTTTATAAGAGGAATTAGTTTGTGCAGATTTAATCCCTCCTGAAACTCCCTGTATAAATTGTATTTTGTGCTCAGTTAGCATGAACACAAACCAATAATCAGACATCTTGTGCAGTTTCATTTTCGAATTAAATTCAAAAATTAGTTATTTAGATTCCACTATACTGTACACATTCTTCAAATTATAACTCCATTGCATTACTCTCCGGAGCTGAATCATCTGGTCCTTGGACAATCAGCTACATATTTTGGTCCCTCTGAACGGATCGCTACAACTACACTATATAAGATTAAAACACCATGTTCATTTCGATGACAAAGTCACCATCATCAGGGAGCCTAACTACAATGAAGTTACAAAGGAACCTGAAGATACATAAAAACTTAAGTTACAAAAGTTTCAAAATTATGTGATAATAAATTTATAAAGCATTAAAATTTAAGAATTACGCATGGGGAACATTTTAATTAGATAATAAAACCTTATAAATACAAGCACTACAAAACTTAAAAAATTGCATTAATATAAATATTTTTTCAAATGTTTCCTAAAGCTAATCTCAGATTGTACACAGCATATCTTGCTGAGCTTAGAGTGCATTCGACCATTTAAATCCATTACGCCGCAATTTCCACTTAACTAAGATTTAATAGATGTTGTCATTAATTCCAGCTCTGAAATCTTTCGTCTAACCAGATTGTATCTTCAAATGTAATTTTAATACTTCAGACTTAGATGAACGTAAATAGGTGAATAGCCAGCGTACAAAGCTTTTGTATATTATGTTTCAAGTTGATTCTTATAATTGTTATTATTTTTAATATGTTTATACTTTTAATTACCGTTGGAAAGCATGCACCATTTTGCCGTGAATACATTAGGATAGGGATCATACCATTGATACAATTTTATTTATTTCCATTGCGAATTATTTACTAGAAAATCTTTAAAGAAATTGGAACAATAACATTATACAAATATTTTTAATTCCATTGAAAAACTATCAATAGGAAAATCATTGAGGAAACAGTAAAATTAGCATCATCTGGTGGTTAGAATGGTTTTAAAATAAAATATGAATTCGACTATTTTAAATTTTCCAATCCTTATTGTAAGTATATTAATACAAATATTAAGAGTAATTATAATGTAGATTATTCGATGAATTTTCGTTTCCTTTCAACATTAAAAGAATTATTTATCTGAGTGAGAAATTAATTATTGATTTGAAAGGAATATTTCACCTTTTTTATAAGTAATTATGAGCGAGAAATGAATTATAAAGAACAAGAAAGTGAGTTTCAAGCTGGTCTAATTTGTTTTTGGGAACGAATTACTTATGTATTAAATATATTTTTTATGGTTGCAAGTAAATGTAATTTATTTTTAAAAGTTATTTGAATGAATGCAGGAAATGAATTAAATTTAATGGCAAAATTGTGTAATTAAATTTTCTGCTAACATCTCTATAGGACCGTATATAGCCTACTGACGATCAAAATGGCCATACAGGGACAAGACTATAGGATTAAAATTTATTTTGTGAAGATTTCGTCAGTGCTGCAAAAGGTAAAGGGTAAAACTGAATATGACGAATTTAAAATAAAATGAAAATAAATTTATTAGATAAGTATATTTTTATATAATAAAAAATGAGCCATTAAAATAAAAAATCTCTCAATTCACTATCATAAAATTGTGCAATTATAGACAAACTCTTTAATATAAAATAAAATAAATAATATAAATACTTTGTTATAATTATTAATTAATACAGAGAGACAAATAATTAAAGAAATAATAGTACAAAGCGTTTAGAATGGTTTTAACTCGTGGTAGTTAGAACTAGAAGGAGGAAGAAACATTCAAAGGCGGCAAAAAAAGGTTGCAGAACATTCGTTGACCCAGCAGTAGACATAATGTAAGAATAAACACGAAATATTTAATACAGGAAACAATACTGAACTATTAAACAAACAGAAGTATCGCTTACTTTTGAGACGGCTTCATCATTTAAATAGATGACAATTAAAATGACTGGCTATCATTACGCATACAAATATAGCTCATAATGGTTTTCAAGTCAAATTCTCCAAGAAAAAAACGCTATTTTGAAATTCTACTACAAAAAAGAGACGAGAAAAAAAATCACGAAACGTACGATTGGTTGGATTAAGTGAGAACTCAAAATAAGCTGTATAACATTTTTATATGTACAGAGATAAACATTGCTACATCAGGTGGAGAATTATATCAGTAAACAAATGTCAATTTTAATGGAAAATAATGAATAATGGAAATGTAATCCAATATTATGAATAGCATGTATTAACCGGGTACAAAACCCGGCTGCTTGATTGTTAAAGTTTAACTAATCTTCTTGATTACATTTTATACTCACGAAGTGAATTCAACAATCTATCTATAACACATAATGAAAATTGTATACTTTTAAAATATGTAAACAGAAATGTATTTTTATCAATTAGTGTTATATTAATGTCGGTTTCATTACAAAGACTCGGTTTCGTATAGTGACAAGCTGATTGCGATCTTTGAAAGTAATTGCGCGTTTGCTTTTACAGGTCTTGCAAAATTAATTACAGACGCCGTGGGAGCCGTGTTGCTTTCGACGGCTTACACAATACTTACATACTGGGGGCGGGTGTCTGTAATATATTGAGAGTTTAATTTGCCAGCTGGCAATACAAAATTGAATTGATCATGAGTTCTCATTATTTAGGAATGCATTGATTTTTTTTAGAGTACTATTTCATGTGTTAATTTATGAGCTAGTTGAATGGGTTTTGGTACAATTTATTTTTATTACACATTTTAAAGTAAACATATGTGTATCTTCGTAAGTGCCAGCTCGTAAAGTTTTGTGTACGTTGTCTTACCGACCTTTTTCTCCTGCCTTACTTTGGCCCTTTCTTTTCATCAATTGCTAAGTCAGTAAGAAAGTAATGGTTTATCCATTGACTACGAACCTAATTTCATAGACCTGTGCCTCAAGGAATAAACCTCTCAGAGGAACTAACCCCTGAAATTTTTGATAAAACCAATTAGCCTCCGATAAGCCCTGTTCAAGCTCCTTTTTCGGGTAGTGGAATCTTTGAGAGACACTTGTGATTTAAAGACTATACCTGGATACCTAGTGAACTTATCTTATTTAGAATGAAAACACAGCTAATTGGAAAATATACCTTTTTATTTATTTGTTCCAAGGTTCAAATTAATTATTATTGTTTTTATTTAATTTAACAGGATTTTCTTGACTAATTACTTTTTCAAAATTTCATACAACTTGCCATTGAATTAAACATTATTATCTCATTCTATGTTTTTAAATTTTCTCATTACATTAATTTTATATATATTTTAAATTATCAAAGTTACCATAATTAATTTTGTATATAGTTTTGATTGTTACAGTTAAATTTAACATATTTTAAAATCTGATTCTTTTTCAAACACTTAATATTACTATTTAATGCCTTTAGGCTAGGCCTTGAACAATTAACTTCTTTAGAAATTATTCATTAGAAATTCACTTAGAAAAAGCCATATAAGATATTCATCTTTATACTTAATCCATACATTCGCACAGCGATGGGAATGGAAAGTCAATTTTGAATCTTTGTTACTTAAATTTGGGTAACCTAAGAGAGTTGACTAATCAGTCCCTTAGGTTATTCCCATCTTATTTAATTTTGAATTTAAGTTAATATAATTTGAAGTAAAATGTTATTAAAAAAGAATAACTAAATTGATTATATAACCTTGTACTGTAGAAATCTTTTTATCTTCATTAATGTTGTCATCTGTCGGTCCCATTACAGCTTCAAGGGTCTTGGTAGGTAGGCGTCTCTCCATAATTTCGGTTAATCTTCTTATTTTCTTTAATTTTGCATTTTGGTGGTCGAAATTTTGTATCTTCCTTCCCCTGATCACATCGTAGCACTTTTTACTCTGTTTCTAGCACATTTTTTCTTGTCCTGTTCGCATGGTACAAAAACACGTCTGCTCGCCTTGAGAGCCTAATGCATTCTCCTTCTGGATAGCGTCCCTTTTGTGAGGCCCGTCTTCTCCAATTCAAACTTCCCACGCCCTAGTATTCATTTTTCAACTTTTGCCCAATCAGAAAGCCGTTGCCATGGCAATTGACTTTGTTTGTTCGTAAATTCTGAACTAAGATTAGTTTCACTTTTTGTAAAAGGCGTTTCTGTATTCTGATGTGTCCTTTCCAATTTTACCTTTTATTTAATAACGTATTTGACCTTATTTCTTCTTATTTAATTTAATTTACTTTTTAAAATTCCTAATCCAAAGTTCGACTGTAGCGCTTTCGTTTCGTAGTGACAAGATTTATAATCAATACCCTAAGCGGATTTTTCCGGAATCAAATATGACTGCTTCTAGTATAACCTAATTTCTAGGCTATTACTTTTTAACATTTAATCTTTACTTTTGCATAAATACTATTTTCAATAGCTAGGCCTAATTTACTTTCCTCACATCTTATAAATTTACATTCTTTATTCCTGATTATATTTAATTACAATTATTTTAATAGCCGGCATCTAGGCCGAGTTTGTTATACTACACAATTACCGTCTTTTTTGTATACATAATTTAGGCTATCCACTTTGAAGTGATAATTTTTCTTATTGATTATAATTTATGTTTTTTAAGTCTAAAGTTATTTCTAATTTTCTTCATTTTACTATTATTTACCCTAGTTTTAATATTATTATTATTATTATTATGCTTTAAAATTTTTACATATAAATTTAGCCAATTATTTAACCAGGTTAGGTTTGATTCTGGTATTCTGTACAATTACCCTGATTCTTTGCATCGGACATTCTGGCCGCTGCAGTATGTTCAGTAATCCCATTTCACTAAGAAACATATTGCTTTATTTTTTCCAAAAATTTACAGTTTTTGCAATATTATTATGCAAAGTATAGTATTAGTTTTCCATTGAAAGGAATTTATAATTTTGTAAATAACTAGGAAAATATTTAACATTTTAATAAGTATACTACGATCCATGTCCATTTCCAAAACATTGTAGTTTTCCCTCAGACAATTCATTATCGTTTTACTAACGTTAATGGTTAACGTAACGACAAAGACTTTTTATTAAATTAATCAATTACTGTTGTAACAGTTGAGCCCTTTTTCCTGGGGTAAGTATTTATCAGGGCTTTATTAAAAATGTGTGTTAATTACTAATTAACAAATTAATTAACCTTACTTACCAGGGGCTCCTAGTTTTCCGTTTCCAGCCAGGCATAATAATGTCTTTCTATAAACGATCTTCTGATATCTTCGGAAGATAGAACTAGGTTACTTGAAATGAAAATTGAAAGTTTGTAACGTTCTAGTTTACTTGTGAAATAAGAATTTAAATTTTTAAAATACAAAGTCATACAATTTATCAATCAGTGACAAATTACAAAAGAACAAAAGACAGCAATGTGTCGAGAAATTTACGTTTAATTACTGCTAGTTATTCCATACATTTTAATTACTTATTAACCTTTAAAATTTATATATATCGAGAAGGTAGTAACTTAAGATTTCCAATTAAATTTTTAGAAATCAATATTCAAAGGACAATTTCTACCGTTCATGTGTTAACCGTTTATCAATTAAAAATTCTTCAACTTAGTTAACATTAAAATACATTTTCTTTATTATTATCTAAAACGTACCTGCTTGTGCACATTACTTATTTTTAAAACACTTTAACACATATTAAACATTGTCCATGGCTTTTGGAATCACTAATCACTGCACATCGATCCTGGAATCAGCGCTCTTACACAAAAATTATATAAACTTTTATTTATTTGAAACACGTAAATAATTGCTTCTGACTTCTTCTTTAGCTCGTTAATAAAATTTGGTACCGGCCTTGACATCTTACATTTTGAATACTGGAAGCTTATAAATTTCTAGGTTACGTCCGAAAATGCCATCACGTCTGTTCTGTTCAAGAACCTCTCGAGAAGTGGGGTTTCTGCAAGGGCACGCCAACGGAATTTCCCACCCTTGGTTATTATTTCGAATTTTTTGATTGGCGCATTTGATCTGGCAATATCAGACCATGCTTACGTCAGATGAGGTGATGTGGGTTAATTACTCTAGGTTACTACTCGTACGATATTTTGCATTTTTACCCGCTAGGGGCGTTACTATCTATGCTAGCTTCACAATGTGCATCCATGAAAAAAAAATTTTCTTTTATATTGGGACGATATAATTATTAAATAAAAATCAAATATATAAATGAATTTATATGTAACACCTTATTTTTAAGAGTGTTACACTGTAATGATGTTTAAAATTTTAAGCAAGTGTATTTGCAAAGTAATTTTTGTTAAATCTATTGTCAAGGTAATTCAACTATTCTCAAAAATTTGCAAATATAAATATTGCGATTAAACATAATATAATATGATCCATCATTAAATTATAATAATTTTAAAAATCACTAAGGCTTCGAATTGAATAACTGGCCACTTATAGATAATGCACTATACAAGTGCATTTAACCAGCCAAGTTGCTTGAATTGGCTGCCCGGGTAACATACAGATCCAGTGGTTTCCACGTCGATGCAATTAACGTGGCCTTTGTGTTTATTGTGCATCCACAGTGATAGCGTAAGTCAATCAGGCAGCCACCCTAATAATACCGGCTTCATAGTGATGTGCCGTGTCTGGAGTGTACAAACATAGTAAATGTATGTAGTAAGACTTGAGGTATTTAATTTAGAGCTGTAGTTTTTTATAGCTTTAAGCTCTTAGCTTTGTGATCGAATCTGTATTTATATTTAAAATTTCATGGGTTTAAAATAATATGATGAAAGTTACAAAAATTAAATGAATTATACATTATTAATAACTTATTAAATAGTTTTAAAACATAAAGGATTATTAGATTAAATTCTTCATTTAATTGTCTTTTCAGATCAATAAATTGTATTCCGTTTCCCTTTATATTGATGCATCTTGAAGGATTCATGAAATTAAACCAATTATTGTGAATGGATTCTTTAAATTCTACAACCAATTGAAATTTTAAATGGTATTTTCCGATCTTCCAGATTATACAGCCAAATATAGAAACGAAAATCAATTAACAATTTTATTACTTTAACATACGTTTTAGAGATGTAATCTTTCACTAAATACACTTATTACTTTAGGGTAATGGAACGGGTTTAATAGGATTATACTTATAAATCCTGCGCTTAGGAATAATAATGAGTTAATAGTTTTACAAATATTTTTAAATTCTATTTTTATTCTTGGGTAATGCAACGCTATATTAAATTGATACAAAATAATACAAAACTGGTGAAATTAAGATGGGAGAACGTGGTTGCAGATGTACTTAAGCCGGAAGTAGAAAGAGCACAATTCATGCATTCCTACTTTACGAGTATACAATAGTGACCGATCTAACTCCATTGATTATGATCATAATTATTATTTTTTTTACAAATCGATTTTAAACTCGATAGAAAATAATATTTTGTAAACGGATGGTGTAATTATACAGTAATATGACGTATTTATAAAAATAAAATATGTTTGAGTTCGTTCAAAAAAACCAACGAAACTCTGATTTAGTCCGTCTATTTTAAGAGAAAATTACAGCAATAGTTTTACTCAGTAACTACTAATAAAAATTAATATATTTTTATTTTACAAACAGCAACATTTGTGTTTGGGAGTTTAATATAATCTGACTATATTAAACACGTATAAAACATAGATATGGCTGATAATCACTGTTATCATTGAATGAAAGAACTATAATTTTAATTATAGTTTAAAGACAATCAGCTGGCAACGGCTATGGAGGCGATGATGGAAAGGTGTCCAAAGAAGAATTTTTAATATAGCAAGGATTGAAGTAGGAACATAAAGCAACTGGTGTAGGATATGTAAAGGTATTATGGTATCCCGTGGATAAAGTCGCTCAACTGAAGAAGGCCTATAGGGGTCGTAAAGTATTGACTACTATATTAACTCCTTGAAAGGGAAGGAAATGAAAAGAAATTTGGGGGTAATAGCATTATGGTATCCTAGTACTATGAATAGAGGAAATTATGGCATTTAGCAGATAAAGTCACTCACCTGATGTAGGTGTCAGAGCCTGTTGATTACTATTACGTCTTGTTTAACTAGTGGGAGGGAAAATGAAGGGTAGGGTGGGGTAAGAACGTAATGACTTCCTAGTAGACCTGTTCTCTATTGGGGTGAGGGGAGGTATCTACGAACTCTCCAGGTAAATCTGTTAAGGTAATTAAGAAAAAAAATTTTCGAGAACGTATATTTCAACAAATGATATATAGAAGGTATCTAGATATACTCAGGTAAACATGAATGGTAGAGACGACTAAACATGAATGCAGAGTTCATATTAAGGACTCTACTATAGTCCTATGTTAACGTGTGTCAGTTCGAATAATCGAATTATATTTAATTAAAGATCAATTAATGCTATGATTTCACCTTGCACTTTACTTTTCTCGCGATGGTTTTCCTGTACGCTTCACCAGATACATTATGAAAGGGTTCCGATGTCTTGACTTTTACCTAATCTACCTGCTCACCTCGAGCACCTAATTAAATCCTTTTTAGAAAGCAAAATAATCTATACATTCCATCATTGTCAACTTTCTGTATTGGTGCAATTTGTATCGCCCATGTGATTTTACCTTGTAATTTTAATACTTCTTACTCTATCTGAAGTAGCTACTTACCTATTTAATAAAGAAACCTATGCACGTTGACGTTTCCTCGGTTCAGATGAGATTCCAAATATTAAACTTCATTTACCCTGTATTTAATTTCCCAAGAAATTGCGTTGAACGCTTTTAATTAAACTTTTAGAAACTTTTGTCTAAGTTAAAGTGGGGAGAAACCAACCCTCACTATCTATTTCGGAACCTTGTTCTGTAATTCCCTCATTCAAGAATGAGTAAATATAGAACGTAAATACGCGTCCAGGTCAAAGTGAATTTCCTCAATAACAAGTTAATACTAAAGTTAATTAGAGCTTAACTAGTGAGACCAATCCCCAAAGGTAAACACTAAAACAGTTTACTCTAAATCTCACTACACATTAGTTTATTAAAACAAACACACTAGTTAATTAAAACAAACAGACTAGTTTTGACGACGATGTCGCCTTTATCAGTGCTTAGCTACAATTGCAAGCACTGCAAGTTTATTACTTGCACAATTAATATATCTATAAACATAAAACATCCTATCCTTGAGCATTGGAATAATGTACCTGTATAAATTGACCTATTTTTAACAGCTAAACATTCAAATTAGGCTTCTGGATGGGCCCACAGTGAGAAATAATATAGGAAAAACTAACCTTTTCATTCACTAATACATACTCAAAAAGGAAACCATTTCCAAAGTGGACCAGTTAGCACATATTACATGAGTAATTGAGAAGGTAAAACTAAAATATAGTTACCTCCATTGATTCCTGCTCGAATATTGGATTACAGTTATACCTCTCTTAACCATTTGTACCTGGTTATTTAAAATACAGAGAAAAAATATCCCTTTTTGTACAACTATTAATTATTTAAATTTGGTAGTAATTATTTTAATTTCCCTCAATAAATCGTAAGGTATTTTGGGTAACTAAGTGGAAACTACTAACTTGCTAACGCATTTCGAAACTGTCGTTTTATTGACGAAGCTAACGTGTATTACTCCAGGCGAATGACGTAGGCTGGTTCATTGTTGCAGGTTTTATTAGAATCGATATAGATCTTCGACCAGGTAGTCGCTGTCCTTCTAATTTCCTTTAAAAAATATGTTTTTCAATATATCACACATATCCCCTCGCTTAATAAAATTTAAGTATGCGATTTTTATTTTTATCTCCGGAAGAAAAATATATTTTTCCTTATTCAGTAGCTGAATAGATGTTAGAAAAGTTCAGAGGTCCCCAGTACCCGACGACTTCCACCTTTTTCCATGACATTTTTTTTTTTTTTTGTCGTCCAGGCCTTATTCTTGTAATAATAATAAGGTACAACATGCCATTGAATAAGTGGTACAGTAGTTATAAACAATTTGGGTTTCAATCATTATAGAGAGATATGTTATAACTTCCGCAGGCGATTGGAGGCCTTCAGTCCTTTATATCTTAGCTTTATGCTATTAAGAATGACCCCAACCCGAATATAAAGTCCAAGATCTCGAATCACTTCTGCTCGACACAGCGAGTCTCCTTGTGTGTGAAAAACAGAATCACTGCTTTACTGGCTAATCATAATAAAAAGAGTTTTAGGGATCCTGTACAATTATCGCTGGAGCTTTTCCTGTCAGGATTTCTTATTGCCAGGTTTTTTCATCCATCTCTCTACATGACACTTAATATGCTGTTTCCATTCATTATGTTTAGGTTATCCATGAAGGAGCTTGGGACATGCACATGCATTCCTGATTCTCTTATTCATGGTAGGGGTAGTAATCGCATGTGCAGTGATGAGGAGGTGGCATGTAAGATGGCATTTTGTTCCAATAATAAAAAGTCGTAAATATTGTAAATGCTATTATTTACACGGTTTACTTTACACAGGATTGCCAAAACATTTGAGATGTAACATCGTATCTGATTTATTCATATTAGAGCGATGGAGACATGTTATGTAGTAAGTGTGCTAGTAATAATAACAGTCATCACAACAACATTAATAGTAATATTTCTAGATCTCAGACGGAAATATGATTTAAAAAAATAATTCTGATTAAACAATTTATCACTAGTAATTAATAATTACAGTTGTACACGAGGGCACTAATATTTATAATAAAGCACTGTTTGAACTAAGTAAAAACTGAACTGATGAGATAAAATGGGTGCGGAGATTAAGCGAAAAGAATATAATAGCATTCCCCGTCTCAAGACGCATAGTTGGAACTATTATTAGAGTTTAACTTTCTTGAAGAACACTGAGTTGCTTTAAACCTTAGTTTAGTTATTATTGGAGAAACTAATAAATTGTTTATTATAGTGAACAGAATACCAACAATGTTTTCCAAAATTTTAAGAAGTTCTAACAGTGTTACGAAAACTTGCGGGCTCAGTCCCTACCTCTAATTCAAGACTTTTCAAACGTATAATCGGAGGCAATTGAACACTAGTAAATGAACTCCTTTATAATCCTTTCTCGATCGCCCTCTATGTAGACCTAATATTCTCTGTTGTAACTCCTGAGTTTTCGGTCAGTGAGAATAGGTTGCTTATTGATGGCCAAATTATCTTTGATTACAGCTCAAATAAGTTAATTTTAACCAACCTTGTAAATCAAAGCTGAATAAAATATATAATAAAATTTGTTATTAAATTAATTTAAAAGCTACCATAATTGTAAATATAATCAGCTTTCAGTCATTTTTTGATAAACATGTAAACTTAGGTCATATAATGTTGACCAGAAATGGATGGTGATCTTCTGCCGGTAAATAGTTTCATCCAAATCACCGAGATGTGTTATCCATCATATTTAATTTAAGGTTGTAATGTTCATCCAAGGTTTAAAACCGAGTCATTAATGCTATTAGGTCTCCAATTTCAACTCGGCGTCAAAATTCCATAATGTATTTACATTTAAAATATAATTAAGGTGGTTAAAACCAGAGTGAGCCAATCCTAACTCAATTTAATGATATTGAGTTAACACCAGAAATAGGTGTGGCAGTATGGGATTTTCTGCCCAATTGTCATAGGGCTCTAATTGCAGACATGCTAACTTTTTATTCGACAGCAATATTAAAAAACGACCACGTTTCATAAGAGACCATCTGCCATAAGACGCCATACATTGCTATATTAGCAATATATACTTATTTGATCATATGTATATAATGTATTTGGCCAATCTTTATGTATATAATGCATTTGGCCTATCTTTAGCAATTGTTATCCAATAATAGATCTGTAATGCCTAACTTTGGCTCTACCAGCCTCAATTTCAACGAATCTCGACAATATCTAAAAGAAAATTATACAATGGCAAAGCGTCTATAGCTAACAAGTCAGAACACATGAGACATTCAATAACTTACAGTCAGGCTATCCAAATGAAAACCTCATTTCTTTTAATACGAAGGACATCCGTAAAATATAATTACTATTCGTTCAACATCCCTTTTCTCTGTGAATCCAAAAACTACTTGTTTGTTGCGAATAAAACACTGTTAGAGTACTTGAGAAACGATGGGAAAGATTACTCGTATATGCTTATGCGCATATTTAATGAAAAGAATTTGCTGCGCAGTGGTAAAATTGTCAGGAAACTGCATACCTAAATTTGGGTTGTTCTCTATCATTTCGAGTCGTACGATTGTAGCAAGGACAAATAATAAAATAATTATAAAGAAGTTGAAATGAAAATTTACAAATATATGACAACAAGCGAACTTAACAAGACCGTACAACAAATAAATAAAACTTACTAATCACAATACAAAAATGTTGATTTTTACTACAGATTTTTGTATTGGAGCTAGTGGGTTTTATTTAAGTAGTTAAAAATTAATCCACAGTGCTCGAAAAAAACCAAAAACAATTATTAAGATCATATAGTTTATATTACTTTATTGTTTGACACTGTTTTATCCAAAGAATTACATTTAGTATTTGACAATGTTAATTTAAAAGAAGCAGTACACACAAAATAAACTTTGAAATTTATCAAGTAAAAAAAAAATTTAATGATGGAAATATCTGGAATTTAAAAATAGTTTTAATAGGCTAGAATTGTATGACGTAAACATATAAGACTAAAATAAAAATGATTAGTGAATTTAGGGAACATCTTGAAACGATTAAATAGATTAAGTTAGAAAAGCCAGTATACTCTTATTAATAAACAGATACGAATTTTTTCAAAAACAATAAGTATATTTTTAAAATCAAATTTAATAATATTATAGAAAGTAAATAAATGTTGAATCCGTTTATCCTCTTTGAATTCTTTATTTAAAATTGATAATTCTGTTTATTTCTTGGTATTAGATACTATTTTATTTGTATTATTGTGTAATTTCAATTTACTTGAGGATATTTTCATTAATTTTATAAGTGACTCAGTTTAGTAGTTGAGAAGATTAACGACTGTTGAGTCATAGGCATATTGGTGCTGTAGAGGTTAGTTGGACTGGGCTTCAGTCATCCCTACATAAACCTAATGCGGAATTACTTAATTTTGCTTTGGAAAGTTAATGTAGTTATACCCTCTGAAGATGAAGACTTGGTCATAAAAAGCCTATCCGACATTATAAGTTATTTATTATTTCATAACTTTATTGTACTGTATTATCAATTGGGTTTATTATATTAATTTTAATGTTTCCATTGTGTTTATCGATTTTTTAAAATATTAAGTTAATTATTAAGATTTGCCAAAACATTAAAACATTTTTTAGCATAGATAAAAACTGAATATTTTTAGTATACATTTAGAAAAAAACATGTATAAATTTACATACGTAACACATTTTGTATTCCTTGTTTCTAAAGCTCATGGAATATAGTTATTCCAAATTTTCACTTTGTATTATTTTATTTATAGAAAGAAAATGCATTGAGCGATTAATTAATGTTTGGTTATACTGATGAATATTATGACAAAAGCTAAACTCTTCCGCACCATTAACCAAATAAATGGCTGAAAAGGATGTGTAATTATTAGTTTCTACACTTTCACTTTGTATTATTTTATTTATAGAAAGAAAATGCATTGAGCGATTAATTAATGTTTGGTTATACTGATGAATATTATGACAAAAGCTAAACTCTTCCGCACGATTAACCAAATAAATGGCTGAAAAGGATGTGTAATTATTAGTTTCTACACTTTCACTTTGTATTATTTTATTTATAGAAAGAAAATGCATTGAGCGATTAATTAATGTTCGGTTATACAGAGCAATGTTCTGAAAAAAGCTAAACTCTTCCGCACGGCTAGCCAAATATAACGCTGAAAAGGATGTGTAATTATTAGTTTCTACACTTTCACTTTCTATTATTTTATTTATAGAAAGAAAATGCATTGAGCGATTAATTAATGTTTGGTTATACAGAGCAATGTTCTGACAAAAGCTAAACCCTTCCGCAAGACTAGCCAAATATAACGATGAAAAGGATGTGTAATTATTAGTTTCTACACTTTCACTTTCTATTATTTTATTTATAGAAAGAAAATGCATTGAGTCATTAATTAATGTTCAGTTATACAGATCAATGTTCTGAGAAAAGCTAAATCCTTCCGCACGACTAGCCAAATGAAACGCTGAAAAAGATGTGTAATTATTAGTTTCTACACTTTCACTTTCTATTATTTTATTTATAGAAAGAAAATGCATTTAGTGATTAATTAATGTTCGGTTATACAGATCAATGTTCTGAGAAAAGCTAAACTCTTCCGCACGACTAGCCAAATGAAACGCTGAAAAGGATTGTAATTATTAGTTTCTACACTTTCACTTTCTATTATTTTATTTATAGAAAGAAAATGCATTGAGTCATTAATTAATGTTCGGTTATACAGATCAATGTTCTGAGAAAAGCTAAACCCTTCCGCATGACTAGACAAATAAAACGATGAAAAGGATGTGTAATTATTAGGCATTAATGAAGATAAATTACGTCTGTATAGCTTGGTATAGGCCTATAGGGAGAAAGAAAGGGAGCTTGCGTGATCTTCAACCCAATCATTGCCCTATAATAAATAGGCTACAGTTAAGATTCTTCGAAGCTTCTTAATAGTGTTACTTCGTAGCATTTCTTCTGTAAACAGTCGAAACGAACAAACAATCGATACAAAACTCCCGCGCTTATGATTACACACAATTTAATGACACACAATAACACATATCTAAGTTATAGTCCATGTAATGGGTTCCAAACTGGGGGTCGTGAAGGCGAATCATGATGGAAAATAGTAAGATAAATTCTCATTTAGTTAAAATTTAAGTACAAAATTTATCAAAATTTAAAACTTAATTTCCATCTCAGATTTCTTTTTACTCAGGTAATTTTATTGACCATGGTGTTCAGAAAATTTAAATTTAATGTATGTAATTCTAAAAGAAATATAAGTAAAGGTTTTTCAAATTTTGTTAACTCGAAATTAAATCAACAAGACAGCTTGAAAAGAATAATAGTTCAAAAGTGTCGCGAAAGGAATGTTTGTCCTTCAATGTGGCAACAACGCCACAAAGGATAAATTTGGATAAAGCACTTAAAAGGGTATCACAGGGAACGCTTCAATTATACTTGCCCTTTTCAAATACTTATTTGGGCGGAAAGACATTTTCAGCCCTTGTTGGAATAAAAACAAAATATAGGAACAAACTTGATATTGCTAATGAATTGCGTGGTGGCGTTACAACTTTAAATAGGTAGTGAAAAAAATTCAAGCTCATCTATCTCACTAACAGATTTTCCTCTTAGTACTTAACACTTGAAATGTTAGATCATGTTCCTTGTGAAAGTATGTTTAAATAAATAAATTGTATAGGCCTATATATACATACACACACACACACACACACACACACACACATATATATATATATATATATATCTGTGTGTGTGTGTGAATTTACACGTGTGTGTGTATAATATAATATTTTTTTTTCATATACCCAAACCATTATTTATAGTGTAAAGTGGATGAGGCGTGGGAGGCTTTCATTTTGAAAGAGAGGGTTTGTGGACCAGAAAGTTTGGGAGCCCGTGGTCTATTTGAAAAAAAATGTCCTATCGAAGAAAGCTGAGATATTCCCGATGACTTAATCTATAAACGAGTCAACTCTGTCACGCTCTAATTAGCTCAGATCCATACACGAACATCTCCCATACTTTCACGAATAACTCCCGCTGCCAGCCAATCAGGCTGCCTGTCCAATTCACTTTTACTACTCATCTATTGTTTTATCGTACAGATCTGCATATACGGTTTGTTAGTTTATCTCTACATTGTGGTTAACCACCCGTGTTCGTGGTGATCACTTGACTGACGCAATATGAATACGGTAGTTTCGGTAAATATATAACAAAATCATAAATCTACAGAAAATCCTGACTTCATTGTAAATCAAAGTGCTTTTTTAGGCATGTTTATACATAATCTAAGGGGGTAATAACAATGCTTCTTATTTTACAAGTTTCTTGCTCTCCAATAACGTAGACAACATCTCAAGTCTTTTAGTTTATTCTATACAATAATAACTTCTCCTTACCGCTGTCGCAAGCTTTTAAGCCCTCACGTTCTTCTCCTGCCTGGATTTTATGTTTTCTTACTAACTTGTCCTGAAATATTATTTGCAGAATTCTTATTGTTTGATTTGTATAGCTTGACCGGAGTAATCAAGTTTAGATATAGTAATAACAATTTGGTTAGTATAACTATATAACTCAATTTCGTTTCTCCGTTAATCCCTGAGATTTTTAACATCCTCCTAACTTCTACTTTTAAAAAATTTCTACATTTTGCACATGGTTTGATTTATAGTTCGTGCTTAGTACTGTACAGAGAATGCTAAGATCAAGACATCGAAGTAAGCTCACAAGAAGTTAAATTTTGATATTCCTCCTTGTTAACACTCCTAAGCAACAACAAAAGTTTCTCTTATGCGCTTATTGCTGGCCTTGCAAGACATATTGTGCAAATTGTATGAGTGTTGCTCCGACTTTAAATTAAGCAGCAGCCCAGATACTTATGATATCTTCTACTTTCTCATTAATTTCTAATTATGATAACTACGCGATGCAAGCGAAACATGAATAAAGTAAAGATTTTTATTGACAACTACCCATTTTGTCTTTTTAGGGTTAATTTTTAAACTTATCGTGTCACTACACGATTGGTTTATTGACTTCTTTATTGCTTTATTGACTGCTCTTACCTCACCTTTACACTCTTCACTTTTCGTATTTTGTTACTTTACTTTATTTGTTCATTTTTAACAGGAAAGAAAGACCAAGTTCGTCGTTAGCCGCTTACATCCCCAATAATTGAGGTTTTAAATAGCATTTTATAATAAACAATTACTTTACATAAACCTTTCACAAAATACTGTTCGTTCTCAGTGAAGAAAATACGCCTAACAAATGTGAATTTATTAATCTTTTTCAAACTAGTTAAAACCTGTAACGTGTGTTTATTCTAATTAATTTATTAAATCTATTCCTGTCGGTAGCTTTAATGCGTATTAAAATAATGCCTGCTTCTAAATAAAACTGGAAGAATCCAGATTTCAAAATCTCGTCTTCCCTGTTCAATTCTACACACAATTTCTGTAGTGTTGATAGGACTTTATAAGTAGCAGCCAGATACTTAGTCTTCTACTCCCTGAATATTACTATTACCCGCTGTACTTAAAACATAACTAAGCTTAATATTTTTATTGACACCCGTTCATTTTGTCTTTTTCGAATTCATTTTGTTACCTAACCTGACGCCCTTCACTACGACCATACTTACTAATACATGTAGATCTTCCGTAGAGTTGGCTGACAAAACAGTGCCATCTGCAGCTCCTTTAACAGCAACACCAACGTTCTTATTTTACGAAAAATAAATTCAGGAAAATGAAAACTGGGTGATAATAATTCCCAAGAAAAGATTTGCATGATTGAGAACAATCACAAACAGCGCGAAAGTAATTAGGAAATTTATATTGGACTAAACCCACTCCATCTATAACCCCCAGGGATTAGAGATACATTCATCTTTACTTTTAACTCGCTGTAAAGTTGCAAAAATAAACTGAACTGATCTCTTTTTGTAAGTCTCAATTTATGAAAGTTAATTTAAAAAGATCAAAGTGAACTGATTTTCCCATATTTTCAGATACATTTTCCATTTGGCTCTGTCATCGACAGATGATGCATTCCACATAAAACTAGAAATTACATACAAATACTGACACATTTGCGCTCTTCGTTTTTCGTATTTTGTTTAATATATTTTTATCAGGAAATAAAAAGCAAAATCAATCGTGATTGCTAAAATTTCGCATTTATAGGATTTTAAAAGGCATACAAACGCAGTTTTACTACCGACGAATAATATTTTATTAATTTATATGAAATGGTGAAATATCTGTATTTACTGTATTTGTTATTTTATTAGACATTTGTTTTAATATTCATGTCTGAAGATTGAATACATATGAAAATGTCTGCTTCTAAGTATAACTTGGCGGGTCTAAATCTCAAAAGACTCTAATTAGGTTGATTTAACGAATAAAGTCTGGCCATGTCAGTCGGTAAACTTCAGGCCTTTTGTGTTAATGAAGGGTCTTAGAGCGTTTGTTCACAAGTGTTGCTGACTTTAATACAAAACTTTGTCGCCCTTTATTGTAAGAACTTTACTTATGAGACTATATTTTTTAAAAATCTCTGAATCCTATTTATAATATCGATCGAAAATAAGCAATATTTCCCGTGTTTAAGTTTAGAATATAAAACAATTATTTGTAATTTAATTATTACTAAATTATTTAGTAATATATTAAAAATAAAATGAACTAAATTTAAAATTCTTCAAACAAACTGATAATTTTGTCCGTAAAATGTTGAATAATAAAAAATACGATTCATAAAATAAATCTAAACAATGTAAACTTTTATATTATCTGTGGTTTTAAACAATTGCTGAAACGATTATTTTCAATGAATTTTTTGACGAGGTATTTGCCTTATATTCAATTTGTCTGTATAAATAAATAGTTTAAATTATGTTATATTGAATTAGCAAGAGCCTTTCCTCTATTTCTAATGTATGCAACCAATTAACACCGCTTAATGAAGCTTACTGCTATATATATTTGGGACAAGATGAGCTAGACAGACAGGGTACCACTTGTGCGTATGTGTGTGTGTGTGTGTGTGTGTGTGTGTGTGTGTGTGTGTGTGTGTGTGTGTGTGTGTGTGTGTGTGTGTGTGTGTGTGTGTGTGTGTGTGTGTGAGTGTGTGTGTGTGTGTGTGTGTGTGTGTGTGTGTGTGTGTGTGAGTGTGTGTGAGTATGTGTTTGTTTATGTGTGTGTGTGTGTGTGTGTGTGTGTGTGTGTGTGTGTGTGTGTATGTGATGGAGTAATTTTATTCACATAATGATTAAATATAATTTTCTGAATTTACCCTAGAAGTTTAAGAATCAAGATATTAATTAAAACAACCTCTCACCCCAAATTCAACAAATTTTATTTTAACCTTATGTAAATAACTAGTTATTTGTAAAAATACCTCTGAAGATGATTACTTTGTAGTCGAAATGTACATAAGGTTAAAATAAAATTTGTTGAATTTGTGGTGAGAGGTTGTTTTAATTAATATAAACATTTACGCCACAGTTGCTTTAAGTTGTTGTTAAGAATCAAGAGTTTAAGCAAAGGTACAGCAACAACCAACAACAATCAGTAACGATCAGCAGTAGAGTGTATTCAGAGTATTGATAGAACTACCTTCAAATCATTACATTAAGGAGGTTTAATGCGAAATTTGCAGGATCCCTTTATGTGGATTCCCATTTAGTTTTAAACGTATTTTTTTCAAAAATAATATTTAACTTCAATCTAATTAGCTTGGTTCACAATGGTTGATATCATTTTGCGAGTAATTTAAAAAAATTTAAAAGCCTTTTTCAACCTACATTCCCCCGCAATTTTTAGGGTTTATCTGGTCGGAAATTGGCATATCTGGATTCGTGTAGTGAAGTTTTCCTGTTTCAATCTTTAATGTTTTAAAAATAATATTATATTAATATCTTCTTATTGTATTGCATTCACTAATTCCAAGCTTAAAAAAAATGAAGCTCAACATATTCCGCGGTCGGTTTATATAATTATACTTTGACGATACTTATAAAGTTAGAAGGCAAGATGAGTTCGTCATGAAAACAGGAATATTTTCCCTGGACTGTTAAGTGCTGCTTAAATAGAGATTCGCCAAATCCTGGACGTTTTAAAATCTTTTGAGCAATTAAATTAATTCCTTACAGAAAGTAATTCAATCAAAACTAAAATAAATGAACAGTCGTTTAAACTTTCAAATAAGTTTAAAATATTTAAAATTTTATTCATTAACACACATTAAACTTGTTTATTTATTTTACAATATTTAATATAGAAATGCTTCCAGTCTAGCTGTAACTGCCGAGCGGGTTCACAGGTGGTGAATAGTTAAACCATCTTTACATACAAAGCATCGCTTTATATCTCTAATGTTCTAAATTAGTTACCTAAATAACCAAATTGGGTCATTCCATGCGGCTGCTCTCGACTCGGGTAAGGCTAACCGAGAGTGAATAAAGGTCCCATTGCAATACCTGGACCGAACTAAACACACGGGGCATTGGGGGGGGGGGGTAAAACCTGTACGTTCGAAAGGTTCTACTGGTCCCAAATAGTTCAGGAAACCGTAGTGTAGTGAGCTCGTCTCCTCCCAGGGTGGGCTTTTCACCATAATTGGAATTATAAGAAGATCGCAAGACTCTTCCATACAAGTACCATAGTTCGTGTCACCAAGCCTTCTTCCTCTGCCCTGACGCTAGTTACCCGGATGGGAGTCACGAGTTTGAGGTTACATTAGTTGGGGTAACAGATTCATATACTAGAATAGAGATGTTCCAATTATGGATATATTTTTTTGGTCCTTGACAAACGTCAAGGACGGAGTCGAAAGAACTCCTTGTCACCGTTTTTCTTTTTCCGCCATCTTTCTTTCATTTTACACTTTACCGCATACGACACTGCCGAAAATGTTCCGCTCAGAACGGTTTTGGAAAAGCAGTAGAAATCATAAGCTCTGGTTAGAGCACAGACTGGTTCCCGATAACTAGTACAGGTCTCCAGGTCTCTGAGTAAGATACCCAGGCCTTCCTTACTTGTACCATACACTTGTATAGCGAACTATTACGCCAAGCCCCCTCCTAGTAACTAGTACAGGTCTCCAGGTCTCGGAGTAAAATACCCGGGCCTTCCTTACTTGTACCATACACTTGTGTAGCGAACTATTACGCCAAACCCCCTCCCGGTAGCTAGTACAGGTCTCCAGGTCTCGGAGTAAGATACCCAGCCCTTCCTTACTTGTACCATACATTAGCATAGTGAACTATTACGCCAAGCCCCCTTATTTGACACTCAAATTAGTCACCCAAGTACGGAAAGTCGAGTTTCAGTCGGATTCCTGTTGGCGGTAGTTTCGTATAAACAACAATTTTGTTTATAACCATAACTCTCAAAGGTTAGTGGGGCGTTTAGGCTGAAGCCAGTCTCTGGCCACCAAGTCTGAGGTTCTGGTCTTTAGGAACTGAGAGGGAATAAATATCCCATTGGAAATACCTTATCCAAAGCAATATTAAGGTTTCTCCACTGGTAAGGAAAATGACCGTTCGGAAGACCCTTTTAATCACAAGTAGCTCTGCAAAAGGAGTCGAAAATGTTGACTCTAGCTAAAAAAACTTGTTTCTTCTAAGGGTAAGCCTGTCATTAGTTTAGCATTACGGCAAGGATTTCTGGTTTGTGTATACTGAAACTCTGGGTTGTGGTACCAAGCTCCCAGTTTTTGGAATGAGGCTCTGTTTTGGGATTCCACGAGACTGAGGCTGGATTATTTGGGGCAGTATTTCATATGCTGAATACAATTAAACTTTAAGACTTTCTGATTCTTTTTTCTCCATGTCTCACTCCCTTTCTTCTACAAACACTTCAACTGGCACAATTTCAATGCCTATTAGGCATACTCCGTCCTTATTTAGTGCAGAGTAGGAAACAAGATAATTATCTATTATCAAACCTTCCAATAACTAAAAACAAGCATACAAAAAAAAAACTCCTAAGTTTTTGCACATTTAAATTAAAAATATATACTTTTAATGCACGCACTGAAAGGATTGCTTTTGTTATAACGAACATTTACATATCGCTTAAATGTAATCCCATCCCATTGTTACATGTAGACAAAAGCTGGTATTGAAAAGGGCCACTATACAGGGGCGAATTAAATTTGTGACTTTAGTATCATTATTAACTCAACGCTACAAGTATCATTGTCCATTGTTGTTTCTAAAAGCATTCAAGCCGTTCTTTTTTATTTCAGAGTTTTGTATATATATATATATATATAATATTAAAATTAGCATGAATATGTCAATAAGTGACTTCCAAGCTTAAGGGTTTTGAACAACGCAATCCTATGTCCACTCAATAAGCAAACATATTTTTTAAATTCACTAAACAACTTCAACACATATCTTCAATGTCAATACAAAATTTAAAAATTCTATGACGATTCATTTTGGGAAGGATAAAAATATTATTTTAAAAAATCATGAAATAAGAAACAGAGTATACTAAACACATTATTATAAATAAATCTTAATCTGTTACGTGTAATGAACGGCTGTATAATGTCACACAAACCGCACTATCCATCCCGCTACCTTACCTCAACATTGACGTCGACACACACACAACACATGTGTTGTTGTGACAGACAATCCTTTTTTGACTGTAAAAACTAATACATTATATACTCAAATGACAAACATTAAACAAATATTATTCTAGAAATATGTAAAGAATAGCTTACTACAAAATATATACGCTTATATATTTCTAAATATTTAATCTATGGTTAAAAACGAGAAAATGTTTATTAGGATTTTACCGAAATGAAAACGTTTTTATTGTAATTAGTGTGTGTGTGTGTGTGTGTGTGTGTGTGTGTGTGTGTGTGTATTTGTGTGTGTATGTGTGTGTGTGTGTGTGTGTGTGTGTGTGTGTGTGTGTGTGTGTGTGTGTGTGTGTGTGTGTGTGTGTGTGTGTTTGTGTGTGCATGTGTGTGTGTGTGTGTGTGTGTGTGTGTGTGTGTGTGTGTGTGTGTGTGTGTGTGTGTGTGTGTGTGTGTGTGTGTGTGTGTGTGTGTGTGTGTGTGTGTGTGTGTGTGTGTGTGTGTGTGTGTGTGTGTGTGTGTGTGTGTGTGTGTGTGTGTGTGTGTGTGTGTGTGTGTGTTGAGACGGTCAAAATGGCCGCTCAAGTTAAGAAATTAATAATTTCAAATTTTTGAATAATTAATTTAATAATTAAATAATAAGGTTTTAATTTATTGTATAATGAAACGTTGTAAAGAGGAGATTAAGACAAGTTAAAAAATAAAATAAAATAAAACTGTAACTAACTAAATTTGAAAAACGGGAGTGCAGTGAAAATATCCTAAGTGCCGAAAATGGCTAACTTAAGAACTAGGACACGTAGAACTATCACTGACATTTTTAAATGACCAGAAAAATCCAAAAAGAACAATATTGAAAACCAAATCTAAAATACTTAAATAACAAAAATGCTACAGCCATTTCAAAGAAAAACCCTTTTTCAGTATTCCAAAACCGATAACAGAATTATGCAGGTTTAATCGAATACGTTGTGAACCCGCCCGTACAAGAAAAAAGCATGGAGATAGCGACGAGCTAAGAGCAGGGCGGGAGAGTAATATAACCGCAATAAATACTTAAGGACCTGTAAGGCAGACAGTGAAAACTTTTTAATAAGAGGTGCTAACGGTCGTTATGCCGGTCTGCGCCTAGGACAACCACCAAGGGCCAGATAGAACCAAACAGCCACGTTTCTGCCGTCTAATTCGATCCACGGACGAGGTCTTCAGACTCAGCTTCCGGGACGTGAATATCAGAGGAGAATGGAGAAGGACTTCCATCGACTTACCAGGGATGGCTACTTCCAATATCCAGGGGCCTGGAATCAAGACGAGAGGACTCTAGGACCGGCAGGGAAATTCTTGGCAAGTCATTGTCTCTATTATATGAAAATAACGTCAAATTTAGTCAGTTAAAATATTAGTTTCAAAATTTGCAATAAAAATTAAACAATGACTTCACTCCAAGTACAAATTTTAAATAAATGTTAAAAGCAGTAAAAATAATTTGTATGATTAAAATGCTTAAGTAATAAATAATAAATTCATAAAGTGAGTTTGGCCATAAGCCATCATTTTCAGGAAGACCAGATTTATAGAATTATACAAATTTTAAAATTATTTGTTATAACACGTATAATTTATCAATTCAATCTTAAAATCAAAGGATACAAATTTTTATTATGTTGAATTAGAAAAGATTTTTTTGTCTAAATATATAAATGTAATTATTGGATTACATATAAAATGTAGAAAGTAAATATATAAAATATAAGAAAAATTTAAACAATCATTTGTGATTATAAGGAAGACTAAGAAATAGTAAAGAGAGAGTCAAATGTATTTTAGTTGAAAATATATGTATTTTTATTTTAAAAACAAGTAATTAAATGTATTATAAAAACTTTTGGTATTTAAATTTATCCTGTGTTGAACAACAAATAAGACATTTACTTTTTCCCAACTAATAAATAATGATTGTTAAATCAAACTACAATTTTAATTAAATTTCATTAATTAATAAGTATATAAAATTCAGAGCCTAATATTTCTTCAAACGAGTTCTCTCCTAAGGACAAATTTATTGTAAAATAAATGAGCTATTCTGAAAATTAGTTGGTTTTTTATAATGAAGTCCAGAATCGAGATCTACTGGCAGATCATGTTTAAAGAACACAACAGCCTTTAAAGAAGGTAACTTAAACATGATCATACTTTGCACGATCCCTTGCTGTGCCTGCAGATCTTCTAAGATGGTAAGATTCTTTAGAAATTTTCTGTGTTCATGTTAATAGTGTTTCTTTCCAGCTGACTACTTTACTGACAAGTATGACTGTTTAAAGACCCGACAAAACATGTTAATCATTTTAGGGGGGGGGGGGGGTGTCATACAAACTTTAAGGTAGGAATCAGCGGGAAGTGGCTTGCGTTTAGGCGTGGCAAATAACGGGTGAACACAAGACAAATTTTAAGAACGCTCGAGACTACACGAGATGAGCAGGCGCGAATAAAAATAATAAAAACTAACAACTCCGTAATACCATTAACAATACGATAAATAAAAAGTAAAAGAGAAGACGAGGGAGGGACGTTGCTGTGTGTGTGTGTTTTAACGCTATATATATTTGAATTAAAATGAATAGGTGAAATTTGTACATGGTACCAATTTTATTAAAAAAATGAACTGAAGAAAAATAGCAATCCTTGAAAGATCCTAGCACTGAATTATAAATGAATAAAACCTCTTAAACCACAAAATCTTTTTATTTATGTCCTCACGTATATTTCGATTGCAAAGCAATGATTTTCAGAGGAAATTACTATAAGACTAACCTCATTTGGTTCGTTACATTATATATATATATATGTATATATATATATATATATATATATATATATATATATATATATATATATATATATATACATCGTTAACGCCCTCGCCACGCCTCTTACACTAACCGACCAATTACGTAGCGGCAAAGTTCACCTCTTGTAGACCAATACCGCTACAATAAGATGCGGTTCATCAATTTGACGTGCTAAGGACGTTACCTTTACAATAATTTAAATTAAAAAATTTTTAATTATTGATAGAATAGTTTACAAAAATCAATAGGACTACTACTCTCACTTAATTTGAGGAATAAAATAGATAATTCAGATAGGCCCTTTGTCAGAATTTAATTAGTTGGTTTTATCATATTTATTATTAATCAGACTTCAAAAGCTATGAAGCTTGTTTGGTTTGACATTTTTAACTAATTTTAGATTGTTCCTTTCTAATTTGTTTTAAGGATGTGTTCAATAAGGCTTGATTTGATTGATCTTTGAAATTTTATTTCGTGTAAACCTAGTTAAAATCTTTTGTTATGTTTGACCAATGTAAATTTTATCACATAAATTGCAGTTTATTATTATTGCTTTATTATTCTCTGTCTAACAATTGCGTGTTGCCTTTTTGGTTACCTAATAAATAATTCTTTAGGCTATTTATGCTTTTATATGTTATATTTAAGGTTACTTCATTTAAAATCATTTCTTAACCTTTTGCTAAATGTTTATCAAATGCTAGGCCAATATATTTATTTTTGACAGTTTGTTTTTATCTTATAAAGATTTATCTGCTAGATATTTCTTTTCCTGTGTTGACCTACATTTTCGGCATGCTTGTATCAAAATGGCTTAGTACCACTTTCCTGATATGGGCCACATATTAATTACTGCTATATATTTTTTCCAAAATAACACATTTAAACTTCATAGCTTTTATATTTGTCTCGGAAAGCTAGATACCGGATTTGGCTTTAAGTGAAAAAAATTTTTTTCATCGTGCAGCCAAACTCAATACTCTCGAAGTATCTGAATCACATTCATTCCTCTTGAACGTGTGTACTATGCAATATTGGAGTGCAATAATACAACGGCTATAGAGACCGATAAATGCGATATGCCCATTTCATATCTAGTTTTAGGTTTCAGTTATTTATGCATCTATCTCAGTGTAACATATACTTATGTATTATATTATTCATATGGTAAGAGAGATGAATAATCTTTAGGATTTTCAGACAGTTTTTCTTCTTAAAAAAAAATCTTATTCAGGTGAGCCTATAGACTTTTCCATTTGGAAAATTATATCTCAACTTTGATAAACAATGATAAAATTCATATATATATATGTATATATATATATAAAACCAAACAAATCTTTTCTCTAATTGAAAGTATAAGTGCTATGTAGTTCAATCTTTTTCGTAAACATACAAACACAATTACACACACCCGCGATTAAATACATTTAGTTATATAGGCCTACTTCTGCGTTTATTGATGTGTATGAGTGTGAGTGGGCGCGTCTGTGTTTGTCTGTCATTGTTTGTGCGTCTGTGTATGTGTATGTCGACCTATGGCATGTACGAGGACCAATGTATATATATATATATATATATATATATATATATATATATATATATATACCATGTAACGAACATAAATATGAGTAAACAAAGATTATACTGTGAGTGTAAGTGAGTGAGTGTGTATTTGTGTGTGTGTATCTGTGTGTGTGTGTGTGTGCGCGCGCGCGCGCGTGTGTGTGTTTGTTTGTGTCTCTATAGGACATTTAGTACTATTTCAAAATAAACCCACAACTTTGTAGTTTGCTGCTACAACGCAGCAGATGTTGTACAGTGTAAGATGCATTTTAATTTTTTAACAAGTCTAAGCCTATATCTAAGTATTATTGTGCCCTATCTTCACTGAACGTCATGTTTATAAATCTTACTAATTTATGTTTGTTTTAAACTATTGCCCATATAAATTTCCATCCCAGTTTCTGTGTCAGTGGTGTTGGTAAAGTCTATTAAACTAATCGGAATGCAAATACATGTGATTTACATAACCGCCTGTATAAGGTAATCTTCAAGACACCATTACGTCTTACGCCCTCTATTTCTTTTTCTGTTCACCTTTTAGCTAGTGGTCTATAGATATCACTTTGTTCTAAACGGATATGTCGTTAACATTAGCTTTGCAGAATGACGTTTCTGGGTCTCCATACCTTAGTTTTCAATTTCTTCCTGGCCACACGTTCTTTAAATTCCTATTGTCTTTAAAATATCGAAAATTTTATCAGCCTAAATTTGTGAAAAGCTTTCTCAAAACCGTCTGAATTTAGTTATATAATAATGGAATCATTCACATCGTTCTGTAATAAAACACAAACTTAGAAAAATTCTGTCATGACTAAAAATAAACACTTTAAAATCGCAACTGCATTCTCAAAAACATTGATTTTCTCAAACGTCTTGTATATCCGGACCTTGAAATAATTTCAGACTCGATGGACATTCATTAACATCATGTGTCATCCATTACAGGTTAAAAAAAAAAAATGTAACTGAACTTGAGTGGACGAATAAAAAGTATTTAACAATTGCAAATTTGAACAAGACATACACAGGGAGAGTGTGAAGTAATAGTACGAATTGAATAGAAAAGAAAAGCCATTGTGGACAACGAATAAGTTACTTATTAAGTCCTTTTATTAGTCCAATACATTTTTAGATGAAGTATCGACTTTGAAATATATCGTCATAAAAGTCACTAGTTTTAGTGTTGAATTTCATTAATAAGGTGGCCTATTGTTGTATGGCGTATCGTTATCCAATTATTCCCAAAGATATAATCTTATTGAATATAAAGAGAAATATAGTTATTTCTTGCAAATTGATTATATCGTATTACACAGAAATTCAATTGTCTGAGTCACATTTGGATTAAATAATTTCAAACTTATTATTTTATTGTGTATAGGCCTAATTGCTGTACTGTCTTAGGTTTACTTGATTATTTATAAACATCATATCATCCATTACTACCCTCTTAAAATATACATTTAAACCAGAATTTATTGAATACCACAACAATAATTCCTTTTATACCGTTATCCTGTTATACGCGGTAGCGCTGCATTTGTTCGACCATACAGTCTTCAACAGAACACTATTATACTATTTTTGGCCGTAAGTACTCATTTCACAAGCTGAGTTGCTCTGGACTTAAAAAATTACATCATTTCTTTGCCGTTAACGAGGATTGATCTCAGAACCTTCAGTTAGCAGTTACACTCATTCGCAATTCTGTAATTTATTTGTCTAACAAATAGTATATTTTTTTTAAAAACTTAGCTAGAAAGCTCAATTAATTTTCTTATGGAAAAATGTATTGTTTTTACTTTTATTGAATGAATTGTAAATTATGACATTTTAATTACTAACATATTTTTAAAACATATAAAGTACGGTAAAACTATTTATATTAAATATTTTATATAATACAAGTTCCAAATATTTTTAAATATATTAATATGATCAATTTATTTAAGTTTGTAAATTGTGTTTAAGAATAAAAGTAGACGCCTATTAATTTGAAACTGAACAGAGACATCAATTATCCAACTGGAGATGTGAGTCAATTGTACTGTACAGCAGACAATGCCTCTATGTCTAGTCTTGTGAAGTTTAAATGACCATTCCTTCTCCGCAAGCCCCTACATCGTCAATAACTTTAGACAGAAATCAATTAAGACCATTTATTTTAAGATAAGAGAATACATATTTAATTTAATAATATTTTACTTAAACTACAATGGAACATCTTATTAAAAGATTAAATACATTCTATAAAACTACATTTTTATTAATTTAGGCCCACTCTGAAAGATTAATTTTTCTGTAATACAGTGTATAACGATAACGCCCTTGTTGATTCAAGAGTTTTTATTGCTATGACAGTGCTCATGAACTACGTCACCTAAATGTTAACCAATATCACTTCATTAAATATAGCCTGATTCAATATTACGAACGCATCAAAAGTTGTTTTGCTTTGGGCGCCCCACTTGCAAGAGTACGATTAGGATTGGGCCTGCGTAACATGAAACAAACTGACCGTCTGCGTTTTGCACAAACAATTTCCGACCAGGTCATTGGCCTTCCCCGTACCCGTTCTCGTCACTCATTCACGGCACAGGTTACAAAGGCTTGGAATGGGTCCATTGATATGCAAATGATTAGTATAAACTTTTAACACTTCTTCTCTTTAAATCCACTCCAACTGTGGGTTGATACAAAAACTATCGATTAAAATATATGAGCTAAATATTTATTATTATTATTGTTATTATTAGTATTATAATTATTGAGCACGATTATCTCTCAAACATAGGTAATAATAATTTTCTCTTGAAGTGGTTTCCAGCTCAGAATTGAAATGCAATGTAATAATCTAAAACTAATTTACGTTATTTTTTAAATTTTACATGTTTTATTTAGTTAGATTATATCACTCCATTACTTGAATTGTGTATTTCATTGTCAAATAAATTAATTATATATTGGCAAAAATCTCATAGAATGATAATTCTATAATTTTTAGATTTCATAAATTTGAAAGAAATGAGGACAAATTGTTTGAGGTTGAATGTAAACAATGTTTCGAGCATAGGTTTTGTAGACGTTGATATTGTAGTATGGCAATATTTTATTTTGAAAGGCTTAAAAATAGAGATCAATAGAAGTAAAAGCATGTAAAAAAGATTAATAATTTTTTCTTTTCAAAAACTTCTTCTATTTACACTTCTTATTTACATTTACAAAGCAAAAGTAATAGTTACATTATTAAAAAAAAATATGCAGTGATCGAAATTAATAAATAATCACATTCCTCACTAATTTTAAAAGTATTTTTATGATTATCTAATTATTTAATGAAATCATTGTAAGAAACATTTTAAAATAATACATAACGAACATACAGTACTCATATACATTTTATTACTTACAATAATAATAATATAAACTACTAACACTATAAAATGTTAATTTCCAACTCAGTGGGGAAGTCGCTAGGGCAATAAACAGTTTATTTGTACCTGACTGTACCTTACAGTAATAACTCCATGTCCGTGGAGTTTACCAGCTTATGCAGATAAGCTAAGCTTGCAATATTACATGGACATTGTAAAGTTACTTCCATAAAACATTGTTGTCTACCATTACAGTTTTCAGATGCATTACTTGCTTATTTCTTCTTATAAAGTAAATTATTTTTTTCTAATTCTGTATTATGATAAGTTTTCTTTTTTCATAAGCATATCATTTTTGCTTTTTTTATTTTAAATGATATGAAAAATACATTAACGCTGCTTAGATATTCATACTTTAAAACTAAGTTGAAAACTAGCATTCGTTTCTTACATTTATATGTTTATAGGTGTAAACAATTATGTTTGTATGTCTTATTGATATGATTTTATATTCGAATTGAAGCATTACATGTATCATAAGCTTTGTAATCCTTGTCAGTTTATCAATTAATTTATTCCTGTAATACTTTCTTCTAAATCATTCACTTATCTTCACACAATAATAATTTTCCGTATAGCTAAGCTGCTACGTTTGTTTCAAAAAGGGTTGCGGTAGCGTGTAGACGCCACTCTATGACTCAGGTTGGGGTCGGTCTGCTTCAGTGAATCGATCCTGCTCTCACGGTGTTTCCTTTCCCCCAGTCTTCCAGCCACAGAGGGATCCATACATCCTTCATCGTGGGTTAGGAAAATAGATGTTTTACGAGTATAGGTAAAGTGAAGAAGGCATTGACGAGAATCATCTCTTGTAACGCGGCCATACTATATATATTGTGTTTATAGTATAGGTTTGTTTAATAACAGCCTAGAGCACAGTGGTAAGAGTTATAATATAAATAAAACAAAACTAATCATTGCAGATACACTTTCCTCACACTAACTGTATTAGGGATATGCACTTAATGGTAACTGGTTTAATTTGTGGAGATTGTTCTTGTTTAGGCTATTTTGAGATCTATCTGTACAGACATTCCAATACGCAATTGATACATACAAATATTTCAATAATGAACTTCCCATTCAAATCAATTTCAAATTAGAGGTTTATCTGTACACACATTCCAATATTCGCATTCGATACATTCAAATATTACAACAATGAACTTCCCATTCAAATCAATTTCAAATTAGAGGTTTATCTGTACACACATTCCAATATTCGCATTCGATACATTCAAATATTACAACATGAACTTCCCATTTAAATCAATTTCAAATTAGAGATTTATCTGTACATATATTCCAATATTCGCATTCGATACATTCAAATATTATAACAATGAACTTTCCATTCAAATCAATTTCAAATTAGAGATTTATCTGTACACACATTCCAATATTCGCATTCGATACATTCAAATATTACAACAATGAACTTCCCATTCAAATCAATTTCAAATTAGAGATTTATCTGTACACACATTCCAATATTCGCATTCGATACATTCAAATATTACAACAATGAACTTCCCATTCAAATCAATTTCAAATTAGAGATTTATCTGTACACACATTCCAATATTCGCATTCGATACATTCAAATATTACAACAATGAACTTCCCATTCAAATCAATTTCAAATTAGAGATTTATCTGTACATATATTCCAATATTCGCATTCGATACATTCAAATATTATAACAATGAACTTTCCATTCAAATCAATTTCAAATTAGAGATTTATCTGTACACACATTCCAATATTCGCATTCGATACATTCAAATATTACAACAATGAACTTCCCATTCAAATCAATTTCAAATTAGAGATTTATCTGTACACACATTCCAATATTCGCATTCGATACATTCAAATATTACAACAATGAACTTCCCATTCAAATCAATTTCAAATTAGAGGTTTATCTGTACACACATTCCAATATTCGCATTCGATACATTCAAATATTACAACATGAACTTCCCATTTAAATCAATTTCAAATTAGAGATTTATCTGTACATATATTCCAATATTCGCATTCGATACATTCAAATATTATAACAATGAACTTTCCATTCAAATCAATTTCAAATTAGAGATTTATCTGTACACACATTCCAATATTCGCATTCGATACATTCAAATATTACAACAATGAACTTCCCATTCAAATCAATTTCAAATTAGAGATTTATCTGCACACACATTCCAATAAACGCATTCGATACATACAAATATTGCACCAATAAACGTCCCATTCAAATCAATTTCAAATAAGAATCATTTGATTAAAATCTGTATTTAATGATTGTACATATATAGTAATAGCCCTAATACATTCATGTATACAAAAGTAATGCATAGCAAAAGAATCGATGTAATTAGTTTTCGTTATGTTCTTGTTTTGTACAAACCAATGTACTAGGCTTATTAGGATGTAAATATATGATTACGTAAACCTTTCTTTAGAAAAACAAATTACTATTATTCTATTATAATATTTTATAACTTAGCACTCAAACGATCTGACGAAAACATTGTGATGTCAAAACAGCTGTCATTTTTTTTAATATTAAAAGTTTATTAACGAAAGTTGTCAACATTGTTTCGTTTTATTTTATAATTACATCATTTGTTTTCAATTATGTTCCAGTTAGATTGGTTGATTTATGAGCTAAAAAATAAACAATCTAGTTTTAAAACATTGCAAAGTTTAAGTTTCCGAATGGACACCTTATCAGGAGGTCAAAATTTAGGCCTACTAAATAGTAGTTGATAGTTTTATTATAAACACAAAGGTTCACACATCTGGAACAATAATCATTCATAAAGTTACTGACGGTAGATCATACATACAAAATGTTAGAAAATTCTATAGTAAATCCTCTAACTAACGAAGGTTTCAACTAGATTTTAAGATCCTGAAGAGAATTTTTAAATGGATTCGAAATCTAAAGCAACAATTTAAAACTAACCAGAGGTATATTCATTTTTTTTGCCAATAATTGGTCGTATAAAATAAAAATACCAAAAGTCATAGACATAAAATTTAAAACAATACTATTCTTTAATATTTAATAATTTTACAACGCTAATATTTAATAATTTTACAACGCTAATGTTTTATTATGAGAAAGTATAGGTGCAAAGAGGTTGATTGTTTTGAAATGTCAGCCTATAGACATCCTTATGAATATATTAACTGACTAATGAAAAAGTAATAAGAATAGAGTTATAGGATTTACGATCAAGGGAAAATTTGTGCTTTCTAGGTCAAACCTTCTTTGACAAACTTAATATAGGATGCGTCAGTTGGTCATTCAGGTTAGATTTGACATTATAAACGTTCCCAGTAAGAGAAAAACCGGTTGCTCATGACACGTGCAAAACAATATACCTGCGAAGAAGCTTTAACTTGAATTTAAAACAGTGTTAGTGATGTACCTGTGTTTGTGTACGTACGTGCTTGTAAGCTCATGACGGTCATATGCTTATGCTCATACATGTGTTTATGAGCATTAAATATAATGAGCATAATTCTTAATTTTCAATATTTGATTCAAGGCCAAAAATCAATCTGGATTATACAACTACCTCTTATGAAACATGTTGAAAGGATTGGGAACAGGTTACAAGCTTGAGAACGAATATAAAACTATCCCACGATATACACTATTGCTTGCAATTATAAGTTAAAGTCATACACATAAGAAAGTAATATTTAAGAAAAAACTTTAATTAAATTCCTGCTGAGGTGAAGAAAAAAAAATTATCATTACTTATTCCCAGTTTGTTTGTTTATTTTATTCGTTTCATTCATTTTTTACGCATACAGCACTATTTATGATATTTTGTGGTAGCCATGGCAACAGTTTAAGGTTGTAAATTGGAAGTTTCGACGAGAACCAGTTGGGGGAAAATTTCATATACGTCTTTCAGATATTCATTTCTTGGTATTGGAAAGTTGGCGCAGTGCCAAAGTGCGCTAGACTTTGAACATCAAGACTGCAGATCGAATCCGGATAGACCCAAAATTTGTATAAATTAATTATTGAATAATTATTTGAAAATGCTTTATTATCATCAATTGTCATCCTCTATAGGGGTAAAAACATGTATTTTAACTTGATTAGATGAATAAAAACGAACTTTACTAACGATTGAAAATTTGTACAAGATTTTCACTCTATCAGGAGAGTGTGAACTAATAGAAGGAATTTAAAAAGATCATTATTTCCATATTAAGGTCATACTTATGTAAGAATAAAAACAATTAGGTGGAATACAGTAGGAATAAAGTAGCTTCATGATGGTCCCTATTATTGTAAAATGGATGAAAATCATAACTCTCATAAAAAAGGTTGTTTACCTTATTGCCTAGGTAAAATGTAGGTTTAAATATGGAGGGGGTATGATCATAATGGTGTAAATCAAAACTAATGTTTTTTCAAAGCAGAAAGATTCACATGTAATTTTTTTAACATTCTGTGGAAGCATACGTTTTATTTAGAAGTTTGAAATCTCTTTATATGAAAATTACACTTACTTTTAATATGTAAAACACCTTTAAATTACTTTTTTATATCTATTAATAAAATATGATAAAACTATAGTGGTTGTACATTATTATTTATTTTATTGGTTATAACAAATTAAAACAAATCTTGATAACTCAACACCATGGTTTTAGTTAAAATCTTCAAAGAGCATTTTTCTCATTTGCCTGTTAATCTTCCTCATCAGCCAAAGGTCCAATATGTTCTACATCTTGAGATGACCTTATATTTTTAAAAAAGGGGTGATGGACGGGCGGGATGTATTTTAAAGCTAAATCATGTCCCACTTCTCCAAGTAGTTTATAACTCGTGGTCCATTATATAGTTTGTTTTGATCTATACCTTTTAGTGTGGCTGGGTGACCTACTTAACTGCTTTTTTAAATTTAACACTTAAAATTCTCGTTTTCATTCAATTAAACCTTGTAAATTATTGTCATTGGATTGCTTTTCCTGCACTGCAACCAATGCATTTCCCTCCAATTAACATTATTGCTCTCCATATTTTTCATTCTTCGAGCAATAGTATGAGTGACATTCTCACTGCCTATGAAGACACTCTCTTGTATTTTTATGAGCATAAATTTGTTCTTCCTTACTGTCTGTATTCCTGAGTACAAATCATCTGTATATTAAATAGTTAGTATCCTTGTTGCTAGTTCTATAATACCAATATCTCTATGATTGTACAAGCATGAGTGCTCCGAGATCATGTACTTTTGTTCTATTACCTCAACTTGTGTTTCTTCCGTAATTTTCAACAAAGTTAAGACAACAGTAACATTTATATTTTCTCCAGTTCAGGTGTTCCTCTACAGCGTGACATGTTTCTGTTCCCTTTGTATAACATGCTTATCTAACCAAGATGGTATCTCTTGAGATCCTCACGAAGCAAGAGTCTCGTGCCAAATATACACGTGTGCTTGGTTAGTTGCTAATGCATTTGTTCCCAAGTTGTGCACATACATATTCCTTCTATACTAACCGTCAGAAACTCAACTTGGGAATGGTAAGTGCCTTTTGGAAGTCAAAAGTACAGCTGCACATATCAACACTATTTCTAGATTTATTTCTGTCACTTCTTAAACTCTGACGAGCAGTTCTTTATTTGTTAACTCGTCACAGTGTTTTTGTTGTAATTTTTGTTTCTATTTAATATCAGTTTCTAATTAAATAGCCTATTTTATTTGTATGTATCACATTTACTAGACCCGGCTTCTCTGGAAACATCAAGTGCAAGATTGAATTCTGTATTAAAATAAATTCGTTGTATTGTTATTTTCCAGATTTCGTTTAGTTTTTATTATTCCATTCAACATAGATATTCGTACATTTAAATAAAATTTAGCTCCGGATTTAAATATTGTCTGTGGGGGTTGTACCGCCTTGTGTATTGGCTCTGAAATTTTGGGAACATATTGCTGCGATCTATTACAATCTGTTCTGGGGAATTTAGAATTTTAGTACAAGGTTCATGTTTACCTCTCAAATCCCCAATTGGAGAGAGTACAGATTACATTTTTTAGAGATATTCCAAGTCTCTCGTCATTGATTTGAAAAGTAACTAAAACAAATTCTTGCAAACCTTTAGAGCGCAGTATATTTTCTGTAGATGAGCAACGTATGTGATCCCTTTTCCTTTTCTTGGACTATTCCTATGTACATACAGTGTAGGCTATATCTTAAGATTATGTTTTAGTGTTTATAAATTGTAAGTAAAAAGGTCATTAGAGATTAAAACTTTCATTGTAGCTTTGGGTATTGTTTTTAATATTTACTAATTCATAATTATTTTGGTTGGAATCTATAATTATATATTTTTAAAACAATATTTAATTGAAATCATAAAGATACTTTCTTGTGTTCACAAGAGTTTTTAAGTATAAATGTAAAACTTATGAAACGCATTGATCCAAATTTCACAAACATGCAATTTTATATTTCATTAAATTGGCAAACCGTTGTTAATTATAAAAACCATATCAATGGACACATAGCTTTCTTGAATTATTGAATCAAATGTGAGTATTGATTAGAAACAGAGAAAAAGTGATTTGAACTTTGTATCTCCATTTCATTCCTCAATCTTTATAATTTGTTGCATTTCATCCCTTCCAAATTGAAATTTAGTTATAAAATTGTTATTAAATACAATAACTGCAGCCAATCTCATTTTTTAAAGGTAATATGAACTTTAACTGCTACAAACTCGAAGTTCCTTCAAGGGCCCGATGCATAGCACAATCAACTGGAAACCATCATCAAAACCTTTTATGGTACCCCGTACTTTAAAATCACAATTTTGTATATTCGAAGAATAGACATTTTGTCTAGTGTAATAACTAACTTGAGTATTTTTTTATTCTTGACTTTATTTTTGTATAGCCTACTTTATTATGTATATTACATAATTTTAGATGATACTTGTTCTTCACTTTAGTGCTTACTACTAGAACTGATTCGGTGTTTATTATTTCCTGTAATTTATTTTGTTTTCTAGATCAATGTGTACGATAACAAAGATATTCAGGCTCTTAAAAAATATTTTCTTACTAAGGAAAATATTACTGAGCAAGAGCACGCTAAGGTGGCATGGATTGGTTACGAAATTATACCCCTACCTAAATATTGGAACAAATAAAATCTTTAGAAACATTAGGAAGTTATATTCGTAGCTATAAATACTTACTATATAAAAATCTAAGATTTATTATTATTAATTATTCTTTAATTAACTAAAGAAAAACAAAAAGTATGCTTTTAAAAATTTATGTTGAAAAATACTTGTAAAAGTTTACTTACATTTTGCAATGTTTCTATAAATAACGATTTTAAAAGTTTGGAATAGACGTAGACTCATACCTGTAAAAAGAAATATCAATAAGTGCAAACATTTTTTAAATTGATATATAAAAACAATCGTATTTTATTAAGATAATTTAAATAATCAATAAATTTTAAAGGTTTGCCTCAGTTTAACATACCTTATGTTTTAGTTCAATAAATAATCTATAACCCTACGAAGTATATAAATAACAATGCATATTGTAACAACAGGAGATATTATATAGGCTATCGTAACTCGGCTGAGAATTTGTGATTAATTTAGAATAGTAGCATTTTCGTTCCTTAAAGTTATAAAGATATAAGTTTAATTATTTTTGTAGTTAGTTAGGGTGAGCCTTATTTTATTACTACGTCGTAACAGATTACATTCTAACTATTTGTTAGCGCTTACGGCTTTTGTAAATTTAACATATTTTGTCCCAGCAACAAATGTAGTTTCGTTACATATTCTAATAATAATACAAAATATTATAATAAAACAATTAAATTTTATTAATAATTATTTTTTTCTACTAGCAAACATACTAATGACAAATTAAAGTAACAGAGATTTGTTAATAATAAATTTATTACTGCGATTTTAACAGAGATTTGTTAAAATTGTTAATAATTTTGTCAAAGTCTCACAAAAAAGGATGAGATTGCAAATCAAAAAAGAAGAAATAGGTTATAGCGGAAGATATTCTGACCAAGGTAGAAATCAAATAACTGCTCTGTAATAACCAAAATAAGAATACCAAAATCGTTACAATAGATTCCAGTAGTTAAACATAAAGAGAAAATGGCAGACTTTCATTTAGAGACGAGGCTGAACGAAACCTAAGTGCACAGTATTCTTGGTTTCGAATATTTGCTGTTAATTAAGTTCCCTCCCAAGAATGTTTGAGGAATTAACAAACGTTTCCGACCTTAGTCCGTGCAAATATTTTCAAGACTTAAACTTCACTGGAATACGTTCTCATTGCAAATACGTCGCTTTCTCTTGCTGTAGAGGGAATTAGTAACCATTTAAGTTACGTTACTGTTATTTGTAAATATTAAACAAGTAAGTAACTATTGCCATTGGTTTGGACATTTTTTTATTATTTTATGTGTAATTTTTTGTTATTTGAGTTATTTGTCCATTTTTTCGGTGAGTTCATTTTTATTTGAATAAGACTAAAGTTGTTAATATTTAGAAAGTTGTGGTGTTGGTATCTTACCGAATTTTTAAATCAATGTTCATACGGACAAAACATTAGCTACAAGAATATTTCTCATTCAACTTTGGGACCGAACCTAAATAACAGTAAAAGTATGTGTAATAGTAGTACGTAGTAGGCTACGTATGTCTTCTATGTCCAAACTAATTTTATGTCACTTTTAGAACAAAAAGACCATTGCTTTAACCAGTGAGGAACAATCAATTTATTGGGACAACGAATCTACAACAGCGACATTCTGTAAGCCATACTCTTACTAATGACTCACAGAAAGCAACTAAGTAACTATAGACACATCGGCCATTAGGCGTTAATAACTTTAATAAACTTATATAAGTTTTTATTATTAACTCGTTGAAACAACGTATTATTCTAAAGAAATAATTAAGAGTGATAAGATAGCAAATGTTAGTTCATGGGTTTCTTATTAGGTTGACTCAAGAACTATATTCAGATGTCTCAGCATGGGTGATTTTAATATTTTTAAAACGTTTCTATTTAAATTTAAAAGATTTCTGAATTTAATTTTGAATAGGCAAGTAATTAATAAATCTTGAAATAAAGAAACGTGAATGCAACATAGTGATCTACATACAAACTATATCTACATCTTAGGAAATGATTCTATTTTTGTAGTTATTCATGTGAAAACACTCATTACTGTGATATCTACTTGGAAGAACTTTATATCCATTCAAAAGATGCGTTTTATCAATAGGTTCATTCAATTTTTATTGAAGTAGATAGATGATATGCCAGATGTAATATGAGTGATCGTATTCAGTTTTCCGCAAATTAATTGATTTCTACCCTTTATCGATCGAAAGGGCAAACTTTGATGCTTGTAAAAACGTTTCGATAAATCGTCATTTTACAAGTGTTAATCCTTTTCATTTAATATTTAGAGTTAAAAAAATTGTTTAAATATATTTACTATACAAGATTTTAATTTGACATTTAAAGATTTCGTAACTGAATTATCACTAATCAGTAATTATATATTTTCAGGATGCGGACGGAAAATCTTATTCAATACGTTTTATTTACTTTTATTTATTACATATATTTTTCAGAATTCATATTACATTTACTAGGTTTCTACAAAACATATATTGTTTACGGTTTTTGTGTTGTACATCTTGAGGATTTTCTTATTATTATACTTATGGTATCAACTTGGCAAGAAAAAACCACTACTTACTGATATTTTTCAGCAGACGCGTTCCGCACTAGTTCAGTGCTTTGATCAATGCCGTGAGTCACGGACAATAGTGTTGCTCAGGTGTGTTGTGTTGGTGTGAGTGTGTGGTGTATTGGTGTTCTGTAGTGTGTTATTGTTCATAGAATAGTTTTTAATTATGTGTTGAAATATATTATTTTATTGTGATTGTGTTCTATCGTTTAGAATGTGTTGTGGATAGTGTTTGTGGTGTTTGTATATCTCGTAGTTGTCTGTTGTGTTTAGTTTGTTGCCTTCCTTGATGTAGTATAGGACATTTAGATTAGTACCTATATTGGTGTGTAAGTGTAGTGTGTTTTGTATATGTGTGGCGAAATTTGATTTGGGTGTTGTCTCTTTTAGGTCTTTTATTTGATCTTTAAATCTTATGGTAAAGTTTCCTCCCGTTTTGTCCTATGTAAAAATTGGGGCAGTCGTTGCATGTAATCGTATACACTCATGCCCTGTCGTGTTTATTCTGGTGTGTTTTTGTACTGTGTAGGTGTTTTCTTAGTTGTGTTGGATGTTTTGAATCTTACTTTGTATTAAACTTTGCTGTTGTTGTTTGTTAATGAAGCTGTTGTTTTTTGTTGTGTTATGTGTATGTTGATTTTAGAGCATTATGTTGCCTATCAAGGTAGTATTGCCAAGTTGATACCAAAAGTGTATATATATATTTTATTCTATTCAAACTATGTTTTTCTTTTCTAGATTTTATCCAGGAAAACGTGCTTCGTACTTCCTGTTTATCAATAACAAACATTTAAGATAATCATCTACCAAAATCGTTTATGACTGGCGTAGATCTGGCCTTATATCTTTTGTCCTACCCCATCCCAATAGCCTTCTACTGGTAAAAAAGGAACAGTAATATCCAAGAAACGGCCCACGAAAGAAACAGTAATATCCGACCAACAGTCCAACGTAGGAACAGTAATAGCCCAGCAACAGTCCAAGATAGGTACAGTAATATCCAAGTAACGGCCTAAGAAAGAAACAGTAATATTAAAGAAACGGCCCAAGAAAGGAACAGTAATATCCGACCAACAGTCCAACGTAGGAACAGTAATAGCCCAGCAACAGTCCAAGATAGGTACAGTAATATCCAAGTAACGGCCTAAGAAAGAAACAGTAATACTAAAGAAACGGCCCAAGAAAGGAACAGTAATATCCGACCAACAGTCCAACATAGGAACAGTAATAGCCCAGCAACAGTCCAAGATAGGTACAGTAATATCCAAGTAACGGCCTAAGAAAGAAACAGTAATATTAAAGAAAGGGCCCAAGAAAGGAAAAGTAATATCCAAGCAACAGTCCAAGGTAGGAACAGTAATAGCCCAGCAACAGTCCAAGATAGGTACAGTAATATATAAGTAACGGCCTAAGAAAGAAACAGTAATATTAAAGAAACGGCCCAAGAAAGGAACAGTAATATCCAAGCAACAGTCCAAGGTAGGAACAGTAATAGCCCAGCAACAGTCCAAAATAGGTACAGTAATATCCAAGAGATGGCAGTAAAATCAGAGATCTGGAGCAAAATTATTAACCAGACAAATCTATACTACTCTCTATAACTATGCTTTTTTCAGAGTCCTACTGTAGCTATTAATTGTGGATAATGATACGTAATAAAAATATTGTATTCCGTAATGGGCTTTCGCTAACGGTAAGGTTTCTAGTCGTATTTTTACTGGAAGAATAGGATCCAAGTATCTAGTGTAGGAAACGTTCTTACAGACCACACACTGTCGAGACGACCTCGTCAATATATTTAGTTAAATAATTGCTTTAATTTTTATATATATTTGGTATTTTATATTAAGAAATTCTATTGCATTGCATTGTACCTCATTATTGGTCAGAAAAGTACTTAGTTTTTCTGTTTTTTTATAGTTAAAAAAAGAAATTACAATGTCGACTTTGACCGCCAATAGGCCTAAAAATATGTTCAAATTGTAAATTTTACCCATTCTCGAATAAACTTTATATCACGCACACAAAATTTCATAACATCTATCTAGTCGTATAGAAAGAGTCTCGTCTTCTGTTACACATACACAGAGACAGCAGATATATATGTGTGTATATATATATATATATATATATATATATATATATATATATATATATAAGATATAACGTAGTTATTGCAGATATGTGTGATTTTTATGATTTTTTCAGTTTGTGAATATCATATTTACAACTATTTGCATTATATTTTCGTAATAGAAATATTTCTTTACTTTTAACAAAGACACTTTTCGGTGTTTATTTCATTTCGGTTAATCAATGTTTGAAAGCATATTTCAGCAACATTGGCACCTACATTAAATCAGTAATAATTTTAAAACAATTTACAAACGATTTTTTTGTTGCCAACAATGAGGTGTTGGCTAAGATGAAAACAAAAACAAATATAGTAAAGCCAACAATAAAAATATCCCACACTTAGAATCGGATGCTCATTGTATCTGAACATAAATTACAGTAGTGTTCCCATCGTTTTCAATGACAGGTCATGTGACTAATTCAGTTGTTTGGACAGAAATTCCCAACAATATAAACCCTGACCTAGAAACCGTTTCAGAAGATAGACTTAAAATATTGTATATTCCAAAAAAATATTGTTAAATGAAAATATTATTTTACGAAATTAAATTTATCCATAAGCATTTATTATTTCTGAAGGAAAAGAATTGCTAATCAAAACAATGTAACGATGATATCCCTTACATTTGGAGAGGATTGTAACGGGATAAATACTTTCTTTAATTTCTTAAAACGAGATTTCGTGTCAAGTTAAAAAAATTAGTGTAACATAAAAACTTCCCTATTTTTATCGAGCAATTATCTTGATTTCAAATTTAGCTTTATTAGATATTTCTAAATTTGTAAGCAATCGAACTTAGGACATATATACGCGTATATCTCAATATATATATATATATATATATATATATGAATTGGCGATGACGTTTTTCTTGTGAAATGGTTAATTAATTTCGTATGAAAATGTCAACAATAAAGACATTTTTCGGACAAAATGCTCGAAGGTTTTCATTAATGTAATATATTAATGTCATCATTGGCTTCGTACATTGCCAGCAGCTAAAACACACTGTTACTGGCCTACTATCGATCGCTCAACGATTCCTTTTCCAATAGCGTTGCAATTCCTTTTACAAACTAGATATATCTTCGTTACTTGAATCAACTAACATCGAAATATAGTGTTATGTACGTATGTATGTATGTATGTATATATATATATACTACAGTATGGAAATACAAAAACAAAATGTGAAGATAAACTAATAGAAATAAAATTCTGACTATGTGTAAGCGAAATGCTATATTTTCGATATTTTGGTATAAGTATTGTGTAGTATATTATATTTGGTTTCAAAGAGATAGAAGTATTTTTCTAACTAACTTTATGGGTAATACAAAGAAGTAATATAATTATTTTCTTAAAGTCACTTCCTACTTAAATTAACAAAGCAATATTATTTCAGTATCTTTTTGTTTTATAATTACCACTAATATATACATATTTCAGAATAACAGTATTAAGTGGCAACATTAAGAAGGAATTTCCTTGCAGTTTCCCACTATCCTTTCTATGTATGGTGTTGGAATATTATTTTTCTTTGTCTTTATCTTCATGCATCTTACATTGTTTTGAAGTATCTTTTAGCTTTCCTTTCGCATTGTCCGTTTGTGTCCGTTCATAATAAATATACTCATTAAAAGTATTCTTGTTTTTGAAATATTTTTAATTTATTAACTATATTACAAGTAAACATATATATATATATATATATATATATATATATATATATATATATATATATATATATATATATATATATATATATATAAAGAACTTGTCAAAATACAAATACAAGAATTACAATTGAATCTACAATTCTCTCTCTCTCTCTTCTCTCTCTCTCTCTCTCTCTCTCTCTCTCTCTATATATATATATATATATATATATATATATATATATATATATAGGAGGAGAGTGTGAGGTAATCAAAACATTTGAAAAAGAATTTCGTTTTCTACTACTAATACACACACACACACACACACACACACACACACATATATATATATATATATATATATATATATACACTCGCTTTTCAACTGTTGTTGGGTTCACCTCGTCAATGCTACATGTGATTCTAGTGAAACGTCGGAACTGCGATTCTATTCACTGCAGAATGAGCAGATGTACTCCGGATAGTAACTATTCGTCATATTTTTCAATCCGTGAAGGAATACGTATCAGCGTATATATTTGACAATAATATTTAATTACTAGGTGGAACTTATGACAAAAACATTCCTTCTGAATTACATTTAAGTTAGCTTCATTAACACAAATGGTTTCATTGTTGCTTTATCAAGGGAGGGCTTACAAAACATACGCTCTTACACTAATTAACTTTTCAAAGTTGGCATATTTCATCACTTTACAAGTGTACGAAACAAAGCCTTTACAATAACTTTTCCCTACCTAATGCCTATTGCATTAATTGAAAGATAGAACTACTACCCCTAATTTAACATTTCCCAAAAAATGTTTTAGGTATGATTAATATGCTGTCATACTGCATAAGTGAAATTATTCTTGGCTAGAACATGTGAAAATATAGTTGGGGTTTTCACTAATTGAAGTAGAAATAAACTTAACATATTCACCTATTACGTTTTATGAACGATGAACATTGTCCACCTGAAAATATATACAAAATACCATTTTTTTCTTTTTACACTGTGTAAATGACGCAACAACGAGAAAATGTTAGAAGTTTTCGCCTTCAAGTATACATCTTCTGTAGGTTAAAATATTTTATTTAAAAAATTATTTTATTTATATATGTATATATATAAATATAAAATACGTTTTCTTGTTTTATAATTTAAAACAACATAGGTTATTCAAATACAAGAATATTTATTAATTTATATCCAAAGCTTTTAGTTGATAAACAGTACCAACATCATCAGGAATGAAAATACAATAATGGTAATTCCTTGTTTTAGGCCTATAGCTTACATTATTGTAATTCTCATTCCTGTTAATGTTGGTACTGTTTACCAACGAAAAGCTTTGGATATAAATTAATTAATATTCTTGTATTTGAATAACCTATGTTGTTTTTAATATATATATCACAAACAACTAAGATTATTCAAATACAAGAATTATTTAATAATTTGTATTTAAAGCTTTTATTTGATAAACAGTACCAATATCATCAGGAATGAATAATACAATAAAGCAAGATATAAAAAACACATCTTAAATTAGAAATGGAATTGTTGCAAAATTTATACAAATTGCCAAGTTTATTTTGTTGCCGTAACATTATAGACATTGAATATAGTAGACTATCAAATTTATAATCTATTTGTATTGTTATAAGTTGGTTATTATTACTGCATTTATATATTTCGAATGCTATACATATGTTCATTCTTAATCCTTTATTAATTTATTTTATAAGTTTCATATTTTCAATATTTGGAAATTGGTGCTTATTATTAATACAATGCTTTGCAAAAATTGATTTATATAATTCTGGATTTTTATAAGCAATCAAATGTTTTTTATATCTTTCTTAGGTTTTATTACAGCTTTCGATTTCTAATTTATAAACACCATTTTTTTCATACATATTATTTAGTTTTATTATTGTTGTATTTATTAAAGAACAAATAGAAATATATTCCACATTTAATACCTTATTCAATGTCTATAATATTACGGCAACAAAATGTTGCAATCTTTATAAATTTGTCACCACTTTTATTACTAAATTACCATGTTTTATATATTGCATTATTGTATTATTCAATCCTGATGATGTTGGTACTGTTTATAAAGGAAAAGATTTGAATTCTTGTATTTAATAGTAATATAAAATTCATAATACTATTAAACGTTAGTTACCCTTATTGAAATAGTGTGTTTACATTGATATTGAGTTTTGCTAAATATTCTTGAGAATGTAATTAAATAATTATCAAATTATTTAGTATTCTATATCATAGCGTTGAAAATAATTACAAGGGTATTTGACCCTAATATGAGTGACACCTGGCCAAATAAAAATATTATAAAATGCATCTATTCCTATAGTATCCGTTAGAAAAGTTCTAGTATTATAAAGCATCTCAACCAATGCAGGAAAACTAAATTCAAATAGCAGTAAACCTACCTTTATGTTTAATAAACTCTACTTTTGCCCATTGGTCATGTTGCCGTGCGCCATTGTATAGGGAGTAAACACGAACATAATTTGTACGTTTAATACCATGTAAGTTAAATAAATACATATCTTGAAAGCAATAAGAAACTTTTATTAGTAGGTTACCCTTTCTTCACTTAAACCTACCTTGTATAACAATGCTTGACTTGAGGCCAAATGGGAAATTTGCTGCCATTTTGTTTAGCCAATATATTATAGTGTGTTTACTTTCAATATACCAAGAATCCAGTTTTCCTCAATAAAGGGTTACCTTCTATGTCTCTACGGATAAAGTAATATTTTCACAATAATTTAGTGAAGACCTGTTTAGCTACTCCACTTACAAATGTAGTTTATAAATCCAAACAAATTATATTTAAAAAAAACTCTGACAATAACGTCCCAAAACTATATAATCTTAATGTTCAATCGCACTTTATAGTACTTGGGTACATAACTTACGCCAAATTGGAAAATTTGTGGTTACTTTAAAGAACTTTATAAGTACAAAATTAACGTTGGAATTTTAATAAAGGTAATTATTAAAAACTTACAAACACCCTCCTCCCATTATTAGTTACTTGAATTTTTATTCATTATTATAAAATTTCATATGATTATTAATGAAGTATTTCATACTATTTAATTTTTCTTCCTAGATAAAGTACGATTTTCTTCCCAAATAGAAAGCACAGCACTTTATTACGGTAATTGTGATAATTAAAGAAATGATAAGGGATTGTAGAGTTTACGTTATTGGATTTGTGTTTGGTTTAACGTGTAAAAAACGTAAAATCTACTCCTGTCCGGCCGTTGGCTGTGTGGGGACGATATACTGCGTTATATAGGTGAGGCCTAATTGAATCCAGCACTTAATCCTTAACAACCGTTATTGATCCTAAACAAACACACGGATTCAACATCCCGCAGATAAATGTTCAATGTGCTTAGCAAAAACGAGTATATAACATGTTTAAACGTTTTAATGCCAATTTTATACAATTTTAAACAACCAAATTCAATACTCTTTTAATTTCGCTAAAACACAAGTAAAAATCTTTCTAAACGTATATTAGGGATTCATAAATTGTAAGTGAGCTAAAGTAAAGTCTCTTGCTTAGAGGAAAATATTGCTGGAGAATATCTGCATGTATGTTCATAATGGCCAACTGAACTCTGGAAGTACTTTCCATTAAACATATTTTCAATTGTAATTCCGACTAAATCTCCTAATAATTTCAAAACCTTTTCCCCTCTCACCCTCTACCTATATATATATATATATATATATATATATATATATATATATATATATATATACACATATTTACACTTGAATTTGAGAATAATTACAATCTAATGTGCGTCCAGAGTTAAATTGGCAAATAGGATCTCTTATATTTCAAATAGCGGTGTAGACGGAAAAATTATTTTAAAAAAATAGCCCGGAAAAAGTAAAAAGTACAAGAATCTGTAATAACACTATAGTTTAGTTAAACCTCATTTTCAACCGAGCAGATTTTGAATTAATCTGGACTGGAATGCAATTTATGAATATATAGATATATTTATACATTCATATTTATTACTCACTTATCCCACACATTTAAATGTGTACCTAAACCAGAATCTTACTTGGTATATTTTCGAGTCGACATTTATTGATTTCGAGTAATTGATTAATAAGCTCTAGAAAATCGATTTCCAAATATAACTAGTAAGATTCTTATATAAATACATTAAAGTGTAATCCTCTACTGGCGGAATCGGTTAGGTACAAGCCTGTAGCGGGATAGATTTACGACTGAGGGTTGTGTGTCATTTAATGGAAAAGGCTGTTGGCTTCAAAATTTGTGTGATTATTTAATATGTTTTCTTTATCTCTTGCGTATTGTTTGTTTAACTCGTATTTTTTTAAGGTAGTTTTAGTTTTTTACTTTGTTTTAATGTGTGGAGAACATTTAAATAAGTAAGTATTTTCGTGTGTTTTTAGGTGTTTTGCGTAGCTAGATTTTTGGTTTGTTTGTTTTCTTTTGGTAATGTGTTCTTCGAAGCGTGTATAGAATGACCTACCGGTTTGGCCGATGTAATAGCTGGGACAAACGTTACAATGCTAATTTGCAAATACCTGATAGTTTGTATTTGTCAGTTTGGGGAAAAAGTTGTATGTGGTGTCTTAAAGTGTTTGTTGTTTTGTAGGATATTTGGAAATGGAGTTTTTTTTTAATGTGGAGGCTATTTTGTGTTTGTGTGTGTTTTTTTTGTGGTGCGTAAGAGATATGTGTTTGTTGTTTTTTGTGTGGTTTGTCTGCGTGTCAGTGAATTCAAGATGGTTACATCAAGCAACTTTTATATATATATATATATATATATATATATATATATATATATATATATATATATATATATATATATATTTGTTCAAAAGTTCATCGATGTTCTTAACTCTGAATATCAAAAACTCATTTATAAATTTTTAGTCCCATGTAATGAATGTATAATGTTGATAGTTATACCTATGTGAATTTACAAAAACCTTTGATATTATATAGCTCGCAAAATTAAGACTGGAAAATAACATGTTCTGTTTGAAATTATTTACTTTTTGGGCATGAATAAAAGCAAGGAACAGGTTATTTTTAGCTAGACGGATCATTTATCTTGTTCTTGAGTGAGTTAACGAAGTCACAGTAAAAAGCCATTCTCCCGAAGCGACGTGACCTCATACAAAGGGAAGACACAGCTAATTAGGTTTTAAGACATCATTTGTCACTTAAATCTATCTTATAATTTTATCATGTTATAAGAAAAATATTTATTTTTAATAAAACTTTCTTCAAACTCCAGATCGTTTACTTTACTTCTCGTGTATAGTTTACTTTTTACGGAAATTATTTTTGGAAAAAACATCAGTAAGCGTTGAAATGATAACGCTAATTCAGCAAAATATTATACAGAACACTATAATTTATATATCACACGTAGCCACTTTAGAAATGTGTGTGTATGATTTTAACTACAAATTAGAAATGTGGATAAATGACCTGTGACATTTAGGCCTATAATACAGGTCTAAGCCAACGACCCTAAATTCGCTATTTTGTGTTTGTTCATCACCTTCTTTTCAAGTGATTTCGAGACAAGTGTTATTAAATAGAGACATACGTTGTATTGTATTACCTAAAATCCAGACTTTTAATTTAAATTAAATATAAAACTACAATTTTATTAATGCTAGACGGTTTATTAGGATGAATTATTGATAATTATAAATGCTACGTAGTAAACATTTATACTGGTATGATAAAAGTCTTCCATGAAAATGTTTGAAAATAATTTTAAAGGAATAATTTATTCTAGTAGTAGTTTTTAGCGACCCATAAAGGCAAATCTTTAATATTGACTAAGGAACTATTTAATTCGTTTTGTAATTTATATGCTTAGAGATAAAATTTAAAAAAATTTCGATAAGTAAGTTAGATTACATCAGTATCACATATGTCTACTGCTTTGTTTATATTTCCACCTCCTGATTCTAAAATTAGGTCTTGCGTTCTTTAAAAACCAACGAAATCATGTAGAAAATATACTGTATGCCTAAATTTTAATTTTAAGGGTATGCAATATATAAGGTTTTTAAGATTATGTAAATACCAAAATTTTCAGTTGTATTAAATAGTCCCATTGTACGGTCATATTTTTCATTAGACGTTCATGATCTAACTGTGTAAGCAAAAAGTTGAAATAATATTAAAATAAAACCGACATCCCAGTACTAAACTTAAAAGTTCTTTACTGGTTTATATTTTAAAAAGGTAAGTAGATGCAATTGAAATTTTATGTAGGAATTATGACAATACAATCATAATTAATGGTTTTCACACCGCACAAAAGGTATAAAAGACTCTATAGCTTTATTTATGGTATTTTTATAAAATATGAATAAAACACAATCGATTATTAGATATAATCATTAATCACAATTCATTATAAATAATTTATTATTTTAAAGCTTCAGGTAAGCTTCCAAATCCACGGGAGTTTATAAGTTGTATTTTGCGTGAAGGGAAGTACTAGGTGAACTTCATGTTCAATACTTCGTTCCCTTTTTATTGTATTTATTCTCTCTATTGCCAGTCGTTATGACAAGCTATTGTCACCTACGTATGATAGGAAATTATTGTTAATGCAGAATGTGCCAGGTCACAAATAAGCCTGTGTCACATATAAACCATTGTAACACAAATGATAAAAAAAGTAAGATAATGTTGCCCTGATACTGGAGATATGGCATCGCGTGTGTAGGGCTGCATACCTGAAGTAGAGCTGCTCACAGCCGCAGCGTAGAAATGTTCACCTTCTACCTAATACCTAATGCTTTCGGGAAGAATCATCCTTCTAGTTGGGATAAAAAGGGTAGACAATTCTCTACGATACCCTTTAAGAGAGTTTTATTCAAGTATGCTTTGCCGTGTAGGGCTGCATACCAGATGTAGAACTGCCCACAGCCGCAGCGTAGAAATGTTCACCTTCTACCTAATACCTAATGCTTTCGGGAAGAATCATCCTTCTAGTTGGGATAAAAAGGGTAGACAATTCTCTACGATACCCTTTAAGAGAGTTTTATACAAGTATGCTTTGCCGTGTAGGGCTGCATACCAGATGTAGAGCTGACCACAGCCGGAGCGTAGAAGTGTTAGGCTGCTACTTAATGCTTTCGGTAAGAATCCTCTTTCTATACTGGGATAAAAAGGGTAGAAAATTCTCTACGATACCCTTTAAGTGAATTTTATTCAACTATGCTCTCCCGTGTAGGGCTGCATACATGAATTAGAGCTGCCCATAGCTGGAGCGTAGAAGTGTTCACTCGCTACTTAATGCTTTCGGGAAGAATTCTCCTTCAATAGTGGGACAAAAAAAAGTAGAAAATTCTCTATAATACCCTTTAGGACAGTTTTATTCAACTATGCTCTGCCGTGTAGGGCTGCATACATGAATTAGAGCTGCCCATAGCCGGAGCGTAGAAGTGTTAACCCGCTACTTAATGCTTTCGGGAAGAATTCTCCTTCAATAGTGGGACAAAAAAAAGTAGAAAATTCTCTACAATACCCTTTAGGACAGTTTTATTCAACTATGCTCTGCCGTGTAGGGCTGCATACATGAATTAGAGCTGCCCATACCCGGAGCGTAGAAGTGTTCACTCGCTACTTAATGCTTTCGGGAAGAATTCTCCTTCAATAGTGGGACAAAAAAAAGTAGAAAATTCTCTACAATACCCTTTAGGACAGTTTTATGCAAGTATGCTTTGCCGTGTATGGCTGCATACCTGAAGTAGAGCTGCCCACAGCCGAAGCGTAGAAGTGTTAACCCGCTAGTTAATGCTTTAGGGATGAATCCTCCTTCTATACTGAGATAAAAAGGGTAAAAAATTCTCTACGATATACTTTAGGACATTTTTACTCAAGTATGCTTTGCCTTGTATGGCTGCATGCATTAAGTACAGCTTCCCACATCCGAAGCTTAGTGGTGTTCACCCGCTTCTTAATGCTTTCGGGAAGAATCCTCTTTCTATACTGGGATAAAATGGGTAGAAAATTCTCTACGATACCTTTAAGAGAGTTTTATTCAACTATGCTCTGCCGTGTAGGGCTGCATACATGAATTAGAGCTGCCCATAGCCGGAGCGTAGAAGTTTTCACTCGCTACTTAATGCTTTCGGTAAGACTCTTCCTTCAATAGTAGGACAAAAAAAGTAGAAAATTCTCTACAATACCCTTTAGGACAGTTTTATGCAAGTATGCTTTGCCGTGTAGGGCTGCATACATGAAGTAGAGTTGCTCACAGCCGAAGCGTAGAAGTGTTCACCCGCTTCTTAATGCTTTCGGGAAGTATCCTCCTTCTATACTGAGATAAAAAGGGTAGAAAATTCTCTACGATACCCTTTAAGTGAATTTTATTCAACTATGCTTTGCCGTGTAGGGCTGCATACATGAAGTAGAGTTGCTCACAGCCGAAGCGTAGAAGTGTTCACCCGCTTCTTAATGCTTCGGGAAGTATCCTCCTTCTATACTGAGATAAAAAGGGTAGAAAATTCTCTACGATACCCTTTAAGTGAATTTTATTCAACTATGCTTTGCCGTGTAGGGCTGCATACCCGAAGTAGAGTTGCTCACAGCCGAAGCGTAGAAGTGTTCACCCGCTACTTAATGCTTTCGGGAAGTATCCTCCTTCTATACTGAGATAAAAAGGGTAGAAAATTCTCTACGATACCTTTAGGAGAGTTTTATTCAACTATGCTCTGCCGTGTAGGGCTGCATACATGAATTAGAGCTGCCCATAGCCGGAGCGTAGAAGTGTTCACTCGCTACTTAATGCTTTCGAGAAGTATCCTCCTTCTATACTGAGATAAAAAGGGTAGAAAATTCTCTACGATACCTTTAGGACAGTTTTATTCAACTATACTCTGCCGTGTAGGGCTGCATACATGAATTAGAGCTGCCCATAGCCGGAGCGTAGAAGTGTTAACCCGCTACTTAATGCTTTCGGGAAGAATTCTCCTTCAATAGTGGGACAAAAAAAAAGTAGAAAATTCTCTACAATACCCTTTAGGACAGTTTTATTCAACTATGCTCTGCCGTGTAGGGCTGCATACATGAATTAGAGCTGCCCATACCCGGAGCGTAGAAGTGTTCACTCGCTACTTAATGCTTTCGGGAAGAATTCTCCTTCAATAGTGGGACAAAAAAAAAGTAGAAAATTCTCTACAATACCCTTTAGGACAGTTTTATGCAAGTATGCTTTGCCGTGTATGGCTGCATACCTGAAGTAGAGCTGCCCACAGCCGAAGCCTAGAGGTATTAACCCGCTAGTTAATGCTTTAGGGAATCCTCCTTCTATACTGAGATAAAAAGTTTAAAAAATTCTCTACGATATACTTTAGGACATTTTTACTCAAGTATGCTTTGCCTTGTATGGCTGCATGCATTAAGTACAGCTTCCCACATCCGAAGCTTAGTGGTGTTCACCCGCTTCTTAATGCTTTCGGGAAGAATCCTCTTTCTATACTGGGATAAAAAGGGTAGAAAATTCTCTACGATACCTTTAAGAGAGTTTTATTCAACTATGCTCTGCCGTGTAGGGCTGCATACATGAATTAGAGCTGCCCATAGCCGGAGCGTAGAAGTTTTCACTCGCTACTTAATGCTTTCGGTAAGACTCTTCCTTCAATAGTAGGACAAAAAAAGTAGAAAATTCTCTACAATACCCTTTAGGACAGTTTTATGCAAGTATGCTTTGCCGTGTAGGGCTGCATACATGAAGTAGAGTTGCTCACAGCCGAAGCGTAGAAGTGTTCACCCGCTTCTTAATGCTTTCGGGAAGTATCCTCCTTCTATACTGAGATAAAAAGGGTAGAAAATTCTCTACGATACCCTTTAAGTGAATTTTATTCAACTATGCTTTGCCGTGTAGGGCTGCATACATGAAGTAGAGTTGCTCACAGCCGAAGCGTAGAAGTGTTCACCCGCTTCTTAATGCTTCGGGAAGTATCCTCCTTCTATACTGAGATAAAAAGGGTAGAAAATTCTCTACGATACCCTTTAAGTGAATTTTATTCAACTATGCTTTGCCGTGTAGGGCTGCATACCCGAAGTAGAGTTGCTCACAGCCGAAGCGTAGAAGTGTTCACCCGCTACTTAATGCTTTCGGGAAGTATCCTCCTTCTATACTGAGATAAAAAGGGTAGAAAATTCTCTACGATACCTTTAGGAGAGTTTTATTCAACTATGCTCTGCCGTGTAGGGCTGCATACATGAATTAGAGCTGCCCATACCCGGAGCGTAGAAGTGTTCACTCGCTACTTAATGCTTTCGAGAAGTATCCTCCTTCTATACTGAGATAAAAAGGGTAGAAAATTCTCTACGATACCTTTAGGACAGTTTTATTCAACTATGCTCTGCCGTGTAGGGCTGCATACATGAAATAGAGCTGCCCATAGCCGGAGCGTAGAAGTGTTAACCCGCTACTTAATGCTTTCGGGAAGAATTCTCCTTCAATAGTGGGACAAAAAAAAAGTAGAAAATTCTCTACAATACCCTTTAGGACAGTTTTATTCAACTATGCTCTGCCGTGTAGGGCTGCATACATGAATTAGAGCTGCCCATACCCGGAGCGTAGAAGTGTTCACTCGCTACTTAATGCTTTCGGGAAGAATTCTCCTTCAATAGTGGGACAAAAAAAAAGTAGAAAATTCTCTACAATACCCTTTAGGACAGTTTTATGCAAGTATGCTTTGCCGTGTATGGCTGCATACCTGAAGTAGAGCTGCCCACAGCCGAAGCCTAGAGGTGTTAACCCGCTAGTTAATGCTTTAGGGAATCCTCCTTCTATACTGAGATAAAAAGGGTAAAAAATTCTCTACGATATACTTTAGGACATTTTTACTCAAGTATGCTTTGCCTTGTATGGCTGCATGCATTAAGTACAGCTTCCCACATCCGAAGCTTAGTGGTGTTCACCCGCTTCTTAATGCTTTCGGGAAGAATCCTCTTTCTATACTGGGATAAAAAGGGTAGAAAATTCTCTACGATACCTTTAAGAGAGTTTTATTCAACTATGCTCTGCCGTGTAGGGCTGCATACATGAATTAGAGCTGCCCATAGCCGGAGCGTAGAAGTTTTCACTCGCTACTTAATGCTTTCGGTAAGACTCTTCCTTCAATAGTAGGACAAAAAAAGTAGAAAATTCTCTACAATACCCTTTAGGACAGTTTTATGCAAGTATGCTTTGCCGTGTAGGGCTGCATACATGAAGTAGAGTTGCTCACAGCCGAAGCGTAGAAGTGTTCACCCGCTTCTTAATGCTTTCGGGAAGTATCCTCCTTCTATACTGAGATAAAAAGGGTAGAAAATTCTCTACGATACCCTTTAAGTGAATTTTATTCAACTATGCTTTGCCGTGTAGGGCTGCATACATGAAGTAGAGTTGCTCACAGCCGAAGCGTAGAAGTGTTCACCCGCTTCTTAATGCTTCGGGAAGTATCCTCCTTCTATACTGAGATAAAAAGGGTAGAAAATTCTCTACGATACATTTAGGAGAGTTTTATTCAACTATGCTCTGCCGTGTAGGGCTGCATACATGAATTAGAGCTGCCCATAGCCGGAGCGTAGAAGTGTTCACTCGCTACTTAATGCTTTCGGGAAGTATCCTCCTTCTATACTGAGATAAAAAGGGTAGAAAATTCTCTACGATACCTTTAGGAGAGTTTTATTCAACTATGCTCTGCCGTGTATGGCTGCATATATGAATTAGAGCTGCCCATACCCGGAGCGTAGAAGTGTTCACTCGCTACTTAATGCTTTAGGGAATCCTCCTTCTGTACTGGGATAAAAAGGGTAGAAAGTTCTCTACGATATACTTTAGGACATTTTTACTCAAGTATGCTTTGCCTTGTATGGCTGCATGCATTAAGTACAGCTTCCCACATCCGAAGCTTAGTGGTGTTCACCCGCTTCTTAATGCTTTCGGGAAGAATCCTCTTTCTATACTGGGATAAAAAGGGTAGAAAATTCTCTACGATACCTTTAAGAGAGTTTTATTCAACTATGCTCTGCCGTGTAGGGCTGCATACATGAATTAGAGCTGCCCATAGCCGGAGCGTAGAAGTTTTCACCCGCTACTTAATGCTTTCGGGAAGTATACTCCTTCTATACTGAGATAAAAAGGGAAGAAAATTCTCTACGATACCTTTAGGAGAGTTTTATTCAACTATGCTCTGCCGTGTAGGGCTGCATACATGAATTAGAGCTGCCCATAGCCGGAGCGTAGAAGTGTTCACTCGCTACTTAATGCTTTCGGGAAGAATCCTCCTTCAATAGTGGGATAAAAAAAAGTAGAAAATTCTCTACAATACCCTTTAGGACAGTTTTATGCAAGTATGCTTTGCCGTGTATGGCTGCATACCTGAAGTAGAGCTGCCCACAGCCGAAGCCTAGAGGTGTTAACCCGCTAGTTAATGCTTTAGGGAATCCTCCTTCTGTACTGGGATAAAAAGGGTAGAAAGTTCTCTACGATATACTTTAGGACATTTTTACTCAAGTATGCTTTGCCTTGTATGGCTGCATGCATTAAGTACAGCTTCCCACATTCGAAGCTTAGTGGTGTTCACCCGCTTCTTAATGCTTTCGGGAAGAATCCTCTTTCTATACTGGGATAAAAAGGGTAGAAAATTCTCTACGATACCTTTAAGAGAGTTTTATTCAACTATGCTCTGCCGTGTAGGGCTGCATACATGAATTAGAGCTGCCCATAGCCGGAGCGTAGAAGTTTTCACTCGCTACTTAATGCTTTCGGTAAGACTCTTCCTTCAATAGTAGGACAAAAAAAGTAGAAAATTCTCTACAATACGATTTAGGACAGTTTTATGCAAGTATGCTTTGCCGTGTATGGCTGCATGCCTGAAGTAGAGCTGCCCACAGCCGAAGCTTAGAGGTGTTCACCCGCTTCTTAATGCTTTCGGGAAGAATCCTCTTTCTATACTGGGATAAAAAGGGTAGAAAATTCTCTACGATACCCTTTAAGTGAATTTTATTCAACTATGCTTTGCCGTGTAGGGCTGCATACATGAAGTAGAGTTGCTCACAGCCGAAGCGTAGAAGTGTTCACCCGCTACTTAATGCTTTCGGGAAGTATCCTCCTTCTATACTTAGATAAAAAGGGTAGAAAATTCTCTACGATACCCTTTAAGTGAATTTTATTCAACTATGCTTTGCCGTGTAGGGCTGCATACATGAAGTAGAGTTGCTCACAGCCGAAGCGTAGAAGTGTTCACCCGCTACTTAATGCTTTCGGGAAGTATCCTCCTTCTATACTGAGATAAAAAGGGTAGAAAATTCTCTACGATACCCTTTAAGTGAATTTTATTCAACTATGCTTTGCCGTGTAGGGTTGCATACATGAATTAGAGCTGCCCATACCCGGAGCGTAGAAGTGTTCACTCGCTACTTAATGCTTTCGGGAAGTATCCTCCTTCTATACTGAGATAAAAAGGGTAGAAAATTCTCTACGATACCTTTAGGAGAGTTTTATTCAACTATGATCTGCCGTGTAGGGCTGCATACATGAATTAGAGCTGCCCATAGCCGGAGCGTAGAAGTTTTCACCCGCTACTTAATGCTTTCGGGAAGTATCCTCCTTCTATACTGAGATAAAAAGGGAAGAAAATTCTCTACGATACCTTTAGGAGAGTTTTATTCAACTATGCTCTGCCGTGTAGGGCTGCATACATGAATTAGAGCTGCCCATAGCCGGAGCGTAGAAGTGTTCACTCGCTACTTAATGCTTTCGGGAAGAATCCTCCTTCAATAGTGATACAAAAAAAAGTAGAAAATTCTCTACAATACCCTTTAGGACAGTTTTATGCAAGTATGCTTTGCCGTGTATGGCTGCATACCTGAAGTAGAGCTGCCCTCAGCCGAAGCGTAGAAGTGTTAACCCGCTAGTTAATGCTTTAGGGATGAATCCTCCTTCTGTACTGGGATAAAAATGGTAGAAAGTTCTCTACGATATACTTTATGAAATTTTTACTCAAGTATGCTTTGCCTTGTATGGCTGCATGCATTAAGTACAGCTTCCCACATCCGAAGCTTAGTGGTGTTCACCCGCTTCTTAATGCTTTCGGGAAGAATCCTCTTTCTATACTGGGATAAAAAGGGTAGAAAATTCTCTACGATACCATTAAGAGAGTTTTATTCAACTATGCTCTGCCGTGTAGGGTTGCATACATGAATTAGAGCTGCCCATAGCCGGAGCGTAAAAGTTTTCACTCGCTACTTAATGCTTTCGGTAAGACTCTTCCTTCAATAGTAGGACAAAAAAAGTAGAAAATTCTCTACAATACCCTTTAGGACAGTTTTATGCAAGTATGCTTTGCCGTGTATGGCTGCATGCCTGAAGTAGAGCTACCCACAGCCGAAGCTTAGAGGTGTTCACCCGCTTCTTAATGCTTTCGGTAAGACTCTTCCTTCAATGGTAGGACAAAAAAAGTAGAAAATTCTCTACAATACCCTTTAGGACAGTTTTATGCAAGTATGCTTTGCCGTGTATGGCTGCATGCCTGAAGTAGAGCTGCCCACAGCCGAAGCTTAGAGGTGTTCACCCGCTTCTTAATGCTTTCGGGAAGAATCCTCTTTCTATACTGGGATAAAAAGGATAGAAAATTCTCTACGATACCTTTAAGAGAGTTTTATTCAACTATGCTCTGCCGTGTAGGGTTGCATACATGAATTAGAGCTGCCCATAGCCGGAGCGTAGAAGTTTTCACTCGCTACTTAATGCTTTCGGTAAGACTCTTCCTTCAATAGTAGGACAAACAAAGTAGAAAATTCTCTACAATACCCTTTAGGACAGTTTTATGCAAGTATGCTTTGCCGTGTATGGCTGCATGCCTGAAGTAGAGCTGCCCACAGCCGAAGCTTAGAGGTGTTCACCCGCTTCTTAATGCTTTCGGTAAGACTCTTCCTTCAATGGTAGGACAAAAAAAGTAGAAAATTCTCTACAATACCCTTTAGGACAGTTTTATGCAAGTATGCTTTGCCGTGTATGGCTGCATGCCTGAAGTAGAGCTGCCCACAGCCGAAGCTTAGAGGTGTTCACCCGCTTCTTAATGCTTTCGGTAAGACTCTTCCTTCAATGGTAGGACAAAAAAAGTAGAAAATTCTCTACAATACCCTTTAGGACAGTTTTATGCAAGTATGCTTTGCCGTGTATGGCTGCATGCCTGAAGTAGAGCTGCCCACAGCCGAAGCTTAGAGGTGTTCACCCGCTTCTTAATGCTTTCGGGAAGAATCCTCTTTCTATACTGGGATAAAAAGGGTAGAAAATTCTCTACGATACCCTTTAAGTGAATTTTAATCAACTATGCTTTGCCGTGTAGGGCTGCATACATGAAGTAGAGTTGCTCACAGCCGAAGCGTAGAAGTGTTCACCCGCTACTTAATGCTTTCGGGAAGTATCCTACTTCTATACTGAAATAAAAAGGGTAGAAAATTCTCTACGATACCCTTTAAGTGAATTTTATTCAACTATGCTTTGCAGTGTAGGGCTGCAAACATGAAGTAGAGTTGCTCACAGCCGAAGCGTAGAAGTGTTCACTCGCTACTTAATGCTTTCGGGAAGTATCCTCCTTCTATACTGAGATAAAAAGGGTAGAAAATTCTCTACGATACCTTTAGGAGAGTTTTATTCAACTATGCTCTGCCGTGTAGGGCTGCATACATGAATTAGAGCTGCCCATACCCGGAGCGTAGAAGTGTTCACTCGCTACTTAATGCTTTCGGGAAGTATCCTCCTTCTATACTGAGATAAAAAGGGTAGAAAATTCTCTACGATACCTTTAGGAGAGTTTTATTCAACTATGCTCTGCCGTGTAGGGCTGCATACATGAATTAGAGCTGCCCATAGCCGGAGCGTAGAAGTGTTCACTCGCTACTTAATGCTTTCGGGAAGTATCCTCCTTCTATACTGAGATAAAAAGGGTAGAAAATTCTCTACGATACCTTTAGGAGAGTTTTATTCAACTATGCTCTGCCGTGTAGGGCTGCATACATGAATTAGAGCTGCCCATAGCCGGAGCGTAGAAGTGTTCACTCGCTACTTAATGCTTTCGGGAAGAATCCTCCTTCTATACTGAGATAAAAAGGGTAGAAAATTCTCTACGATACCTTTAGGAGAGTTTTATTCAACTATGCTCTGCCGTGTAGGGCTGCATACATGAATTAGAGCTGCCCATAGCCGGAGCGTAGAAGTGTTCACTCGCTACTTAATGCTTTCGGGAAGTATCCTCCTTCTATACTGAGATAAAAAGGGTAGAATATTCTCTACGATACCTTTAGGAGAGTTTTATTCAACTATGCTCTGCCGTGTAGGGCTGCATCAATGAATTAGAGCTGCCCATACCCGGAGCGTAAAAGTGTTCACTCGCTACTTAATGCTTTCGGGAAGAATCCTCCTTCAATAGTGGGACAAAAAAAAGTAGAAAATTCTCTACAATACCCTTTAGGACAGTTTTATGCAAGTATGCTTTGCCGTGTATGGCTGCATGCCTGAAGTAGAGCTGCCCACAGCCGAAGCTTAGAGGTGTTCACCCGCTTCTTAATGCTTTCGGGAAGAATCCTCTTTCTATACTGGGATAAAAAGGGTAGAAAATTCTCTACGATACCCTTTAAGTGAATTTTATTCAACTATGCTTTGCCGTGTAGGGCTGCATACATGGAGTAGAGTTGCTCACAGCCGAAGCGTAGAAGTGTTCACCCGCTACTTAATGCTTTCGGGAAGTATCCTACTTCTATACTGAGATAAAAAGGGTAGAAAATTCTCTACGATACCCTTTAAGTGAATTTTATTCAACTATGCTTTGCAGTGTAGGGCTGCAAACATGAAGTAGAGTTGCTCACAGCCGAAGCGTAGAAGTGTTCACTCGCTACTTAATGCTTTCGGGAAGTATCCTCCTTCTATACTGAGATAAAAAGGGTAGAAAATTCTCTACGATACCTTTAGGAGAGTTTTATTCAACTATGCTCTGCCGTGTAGGGCTGCATACATGAATTAGAGCTGCCCATACCCGGAGCGTAGAAGTGTTCACTCGCTACTTAATGCTTTCGGGAAGTATCCTCCTTCTATACTGAGATAAAAAGGGTAGAAAATTCTCTACGATACCTTTAGGAGAGTTTTATTCAACTATGCTCTGCCGTGTAGGGCTGCATACATGAATTAGAGCTGCCCATAGCCGGAGCGTAGAAGTGTTCACTCGCTACTTAATGCTTTCGGGAAGTATCCTCCTTCTATACTGAGATAAAAAGGGTAGAAAATTCTCTACGATACCTTTAGGAGAGTTTTATTCAACTATGCTCTGCCGTGTAGGGCTGCATACATGAATTAGAGCTGCCCATAGCCGGAGCGTAGAAGTGTTCACTCGCTACTTAATGCTTTCGGGAAGAATCCTCCTTCTATACTGAGATAAAAAGGGTAGAAAATTCTCTACGATACCTTTAGGAGAGTTTTATTCAACTATGCTCTGCCGTGTAGGGCTGCATACATGAATTAGAGCTGCCCATAGCCGGAGCGTAGAAGTGTTCACTCGCTACTTAATGCTTTCGGGAAGAATCCTCCTTCTATACTGAGATAAAAAGGGTAGAAAATTCTCTACGATACCTTTAGGAGAGTTTTATTCAACTATGCTCTGCCGTGTAGGGCTGCATACATGAATTAGAGCTGCCCATAGCCGGAGCGTAGAAGTGTTCACTCGCTACTTAATGCTTTCGGGAAGTATCCTCCTTCTATACTGAGATAAAAAGGGTAGAAAATTCTCTACGATACCTTTAGGAGAGTTTTATTCAACTATGCTCTGCCGTGTAGGGCTGCATACATGAATTAGAGCTGCCCATAGCCGGAACGTAGAAGTGTTCACTCGCTACTTAATGCTTTCGGGAAGTATCCTCCTTCTATACTGAGATAAAAAGGGTAGAAAATTCTCTACGATATCTTTAGGAGAGTTTTATTCAACTATGCTCTGCCGTGTAGGGCTGCATACATGAATTAGAGCTGCCCATACCCGGAGCGTAGAAGTGTTCACTCGCTACTTAATGCTTTCGGGAAGAATCCTCCTTCAATAGTGGGACAAAAAAAAGTAGAAAATTCTCTACAATACCCTTTAGGACAGTTTTATGCAAGTATGCTTTGCCGTGTATGGCTGCATACCGGAAGTAGAGCTGCCCACAGCCGAAGCGTAGAAGTGTTAACCCGCTAGTTAATGCTTTAGGGAATCCTCCTTCTGTACTGGGATAAAAAGGGTAGAAAGTTCTTTAGGATATCTTTAAAGAGAATTTTATTCAAGTATGCTTTGCCGTGTAGGGCGGCATACCTGAAGTAGAGCTGCCCACAGCCGGAGCATAGAAGTGTTAACCCGCTTCTCAATTCTTTCGTGAAGTATCCTCCTTCTTAGCAACTAAAAGTTGCTAAATTGTTAACTTACACTTGGAGGAAACATTTTCGTCTTACGACTCTACAGCCTCTCCTGAAGAAGAGAGGCTGAAGATGTCGTTAGACGAAAATCTTTCCTCCAAGCGTAAGTTAACAATTTAACAATTTTTAGTTGACAAACATTCTGGTCGCAAATAATAACAAAAGTGTTATGAGTAATTTCATAATATTAATAAATTTAAAGTCATATTTTGCATAATTGTATTTCATAACATAAGATAAGCTAGGTGATGTTATATTGTTGCTCCACACAAAGCGTGGAATCTTTGTACGTTATATTTGGCGCAACGTGAAGTTTCTCTTTTCTTATTATGTTATTATAATTGAGTTGAGTGAACTGACTCAACGCCATTAAGACAACGGCTAAGACTTTAAACAGAGAGAGAGGCTAAGAATTTTCTGAACATATGTACCATTCTATCTCTCTCTCTCACACACACACACACACGGGGAGGAGCATTATCCCGCATCATGCCGAATGTGGGTGGTCCTAAACCAAGAAGACGAGCGCTCCTTGGGTCAGTTGTGACATCAATACTGACCTATGGTATTGCCATTTGGGCAAAGGCACTAGAGCTACAAGAATGCCAAAGAAGAATATACCCAGTTGGCCGGCAAATGGCATTAAGGATCACCAGCGCGTTTAGGACTGTCTCTAAGGACGCTGCTCACGTGATCTCGGGACTACTGCCGATAGAGATTATTGCAGAGGAATATAGGAGACGGTATCGGCGAAGAACCCGAGAACCGGTGGAGGCAAAAGATTCCAGAACAAGGGAAAGGGAGAAGAGTCTACAACGATGGCAAGTGGAGTGGGATGGTTCTGAAAGGGGCAGGTGGACCCACCAGCTCATCCCACGGATAGCGAAATGGACCAACCGTCAGCACGGTGATCCCAACTACTACCTAACGCAGCTACTTACTGGACATGGATGTTTTCGACAATACTTATATAAGTATAAGCAAGAGGACTCACCGAATTGCCCAGTATGTCATGGAGCAGAAGAGGACTCGAGGCATGTGTTCTTCACATGTCCAAGGTTTGACCCACAGCGAAGAGAATTCGAAAGGCTAACCAACGTGGCGATTACGCCAGTAAATTTAGTAGAGCAAATGCTCGCATTAGAAGCTATATGGAACGCCAAAACGGACTTCGTCAGAGAAGTGATTACAGAACTGCGGAAGGAAGAAAAGAAAAGGAAAGTACACCCAGCTAATAGTTAGTGGGGGACTTAGGGAAGGAAAAAGATGGGAGAGCGTAAGCGTTAATGCCGCCCCGTGAAGTAGTGCCTAGCGGCGGTCCCGCGGGGAGTTAAGGCTTTTGGAAAGAGGAGAAGGGGGTTCTTTAGTCGGTAGGCGTCTCGGCACCATACTAAGATGAATCCGACACTACCCATAACATCGGGTGTCTTTTGAAGATCTTTCCCCCACCTCCTTAAAAAAAAAAAAAAAGAAAAAAAAAAAAAAAAAAAAACACACACACACACACACACATACACACACATACACACACACACACACACACACACACTCACGCAAGCACTCCCACACACACACACACACACACACATACACACACACACACACACACACACACACTTTCACGCACGCACTCACTAATTGTTTATTAAAATCTCTAATTCATCTGGATTAAGTAGTAAATTAAAGTACTAGGTCTACGGCTATTACTACTACTAAAAAAATACCTAATTAGAAACAAATACTTTCACAATTTTTATAGACACGTTATTTTGCTTAAGCCAAGATATTCTACACATGAATTTCCCCTAAAATGAAGGTTAACATTCAATCAATGGAAACATGCGATCATACATTTCAAATGAAAAATAAAATAGATACCAAACAATAGAAACATATCTATTGTTGTTAGAACACAGTGATTACGTAACACAGTGAATCCCAAAAGATGCGGTTCCTCTACCTTCATTATTCTTACGGCAACAAAAGATTGGAAATATTGAACGACTTCAGACACATAAGTTTCCTTTATAAGGTATTTCCTTTTACAATGTATTCCCTAGCATCGTGAAGCTTCCTTATTGCATAACATAAATCGAGAAATTTTGCAACGTAACATACAAATGGGTCATGTAATATGTTTTCGCTCTACCTATTTGCTCAGTTACTTTATATGTTATAGCACTGTCCAGAAACTTTGAATGCAATCATTTGCAGTTGCTTCTATCCAATTGTATTAAGAATGGCCCGTAGTATGATATGGTAGGTGCCTAGCAAAATCATTGAAGAATAATCAGAACTTTAAACAAAAAGCTCAAAATGCAAGGACTATTAGGTTGGAATTCTATAAGTACGAACTATGGAATGAATATGCATAATATTAATAATAAGACATAAGACACAAACAGCTTTACTTATGCTTTAAATACGTTACTCAGAAAATTCGTGTGACAACGTAGTCTAAGAAATAATGTAAGCTACTTTGAAAACTATAGGAATACTACATAAGAAATAAAGTAAACAATACAAAAGCAACAACACAAAAATGAAATTGTGTAGCAAACATAGAAACACATTCACCGATGGATAAATAATTAGGGTCACAAGAAAGACTCCATTCAGAAAAGAAGATACCTTAATGATGGTTTGAGCTGCTCTTAAGATGGAGTGGCCGCTCCAGGCCTCGCTATGAGCAAGACGTTGCGCTGATGGAGCGGTCGCTCCGGCCTCGCGATGAGCAAGACGTTGCGCTGGTTTAGTGGCCGCTCCAGGCATCGCGATGAGCAAGATGTTGCGCTGTTGGAGCGGCCGCTCCAAGCTTCACGATGAGCAAGACGTTGCGCTGGTTTAGCGGCCGCTCCAGGCCTCGCAATGAGCAAGTCAAAAGTTTTGATAAGAATATTATAATAATGTATAGATAAACGAACCTAAAATATCTGACTATCCGCGCAATATCTTAAATGATTGATTAGTGACAAAACCTACGAATGAGATATCAGCATCACGACCAAAAGAATAGAAAGCCTCGTTTGATAGCGGTGTCATAGCCCTGGCAAATGAAAGAAAAATACGTAAATAATTAGCGAATGATTGGCATGTTAAGGATGAAATGACAGTTTCAAAACTCCTTCAATTTTTTAACTAAAAAAAATTGTAAACATTTTTCAGAGGAGACAGCTTTCTTAAATATGGCCTATCAAATTTTATGCATGGAAATTTGAAGATTAAAGGACAGTTAAGACTAGGAATAACCAAAATAAAACAGAAAATTGAATCAATAATATAAGATAATAGCTGTATAAGGCCCTGTAATAAATACATATAAACACATATACATGTATGACATGGATGGTAGTACTAAGAAGATTAGTTGTGTTGTTTTACTTGTTATTAGCAGGCCCATTGGAAAGCATGCTATACGACCTGTCTATAAACCTTATACTACCATTGATAAGGATCTTGGTAACGCCAAAGACATGATCTATTTAGAGAACCGTGGCGTTTTCTGTGGAATTTGTAAAACATCGTACATTGGCAAAACGCACAGACGAATCTCAGCTAGGAATGACGAGCAAAGAATTATCATTAGAAATAAGCACAAAATGTCTCCTCTGTACAAACACCACAGCGATACAGGTTATACCATATTTACCCAGCTTTACCGACATATTGATCAAGTGGAAACTACAGGGCTACATATATAAATAAGGCTGCTCGAAATAGAGAAGCAAAGCCGATGACTCATTAAATATATCCGCATTATAAAAATGCGTCATCAATAAACTTTATTGGCAGCATGGTGAAGATGAGGAAAGTTATGCGAGGATTGTTTAGCATAGGTTTGTACGGGTTGATATTAATGAGCAGAAGTGCTGATCTGTATGTAGGAGAGGAGCTGTCTGCATTCTTCAGTCGCACTTCAACTGTTGATGTGTTCAACTGGTCAATCGTTGATGATATTCTGATAAAACACATTCAAATACATTTTTTTTACCGCCGTATTGTTGTTATTGTTTGTTATATTTTTAATATTGTTATCAGTTTTGTAGTTAATGTGTATGATTGTTTTTTAAAAATAATCTTGTCATTTTATTTAACAATAATAAAATTAATATGCACGAAAGAAATATTGTATATAAAATTACAAGATTGTAATCAATCATGTGTAAGACAAATAAAGAATAAATTTAAAGAAAGGAATAAACAACAGCTATACGCCTTTATAAAACCGAACATATAGGCCTACAAATCAAATTTGCCTAATCATTGTATAAATTACCTGAAATAGCACAGATTACCTGAAATAGGAAGTATAAAACTTGGTAAAGAAATAAACAACAGATTAAAAATGAAAATATATATAAAACATTAAAAATGTATAAATATAAAGTTGATGACAAATTAATTAATGAACAAATTCAAGTGAAATCAAACAACGAAACTATTTATAAAGTCAGTGATGTAAGTGCAAAAACTACACACAAGTATAATAACCAATACACATATGTTTGAGTTGTAGTAAATATGGTTTAATTTTTATACAAAAAATCGATATATCATTGTTTCTCTTAAAACGCTTACACAATTATTAAAAGCTTTGAAAAATATATAATTTAAAACAATTCTTGTATTCAAATATTTTTATTCATAACTAGATCACAAGAACATTTATGTCCATATTTTATATAAATAAATATATACATATATTACATAAACTTACGAGGCATATAGTATTACCGTAGTCTTACTCAAAATAATAATAAGTAGAAATATTAAGAAAGGAGAGACAAGGGTTAGATTTCTAAAAGTCTGACAAAGAGGGTTAACCATTGTACGTCGTGGTTGGGGTAATAAACCCGTCGTGAGAACCTGTTGACAAAAGAAGGCTACAGATATTGCTAAGGCCTAAGTATTTCGTAAATACCAAGGAAAGCATGGGAAACATTACACCTGTTACAACGTGAGAACGTACCGAGGTAGCAGAAACCGTAGGCTGAACGTTATGAATTCGAAATTTTAGAGTTAACTGTGATTGGTTGAAATACTTAAAGGGGGATATTATGCTTGTTCTTAAAAACTAAAATCATCTGACAAAAGGAACTAAGTTTGGGTAACTTCGGAAAGGTGCAGAAGTATTGGAGGGGAACAAGTTATAAGAAATGTTTTTAAAATGGTAAATTTGTTTAGAAGAGTTAAGAGGATTGTAGAAGGAATGTATTAGTTACTTATGTATAGAAATTCTAAAAGTGCGAAGAGTAATGGATTAAGTAGATATTACAGAAAATATTAACTAAGGTTATTTATTTTGTAAAAGTGAAGTGAAGAAGTAACTGCCAGCAACCAGTGAATTCCAGGAGCGCAAACAATGAATACACACTTTATTATATTAGATTTAGCCAACAGAGATATCTATAATTTATTAAATTCAGAACAAATTTAAATACATTGTCTTTATAAAAAGTAATCTACTACTTTTTCACCACTTTTTACTTTATAGAAGATCGCGTAATAACGACCCGAGAGAAAGTGCAATTTAACACTGCATTTATTAAACTTTATTTTATTAAAGGGAGTGTTAAATAGAAATGGTGAATATAAATAAATAAATAAAAGGTTAATCATAAACCATTAACCAAATTTATTAATCTGTTTGGCCTAAGTTTGACTGTAATTAAAATAATTGAATGAAAAAACTGTGAACATTTAATAAAACTGTTGTGAACATTTATTAGGGAAGTGACTTTAAATCATTAAAAATAAATAGTTGTATGAATTAAATTGTAAAGACGCGAGTTGGTACCTTTATTCCAAAACGAAGTATGAGAATTTTAGAAAAGTAGAATAAAGGAGAAAAAAGGAGTAAAAAAAATGAATAAAGGAGTAAATTTTAGAAAAGAAATACAATGGAGGATGATAATAGCCAAATTGAACAATTAGGCCAGACAATGTACACAGAAGATTTACAATAAGAGATGAAGATTGTAGGGACAAATTCTCCAGTAGATGAACAAACTTTGGGTGTGGGACCAGAGACAAATGTAGGGACTTGCGTAAACACTGGGGTAGATATGTTACAGTAATGAAATTTATAAGTGCACAGATTGAAGAGTAACATAAAAAATCAATTAAAACTAACCAAGATTTAATTGATAAGGTAGATAAAACTACACAAGATTTAAAAGGTGAATTTGATAAAATTAACGGAAAAATAGATGAAATAAATAAAAATAATGAATAATTTAAAGAAGAAACTAAAGAAATTAAGGATAGATTAGTTAAGGATAAGGAAGAATGGAAGAATGTAAGCTTAGGGTTAAACAATAAAATGATACAACCGAACAAATTTTACAAGAGAGGGTCGAAAACAGAATCACAGAATCTGAACAACAAATGCGGACACACAAAAATGAACAATTAAATAACATAGAAAAACGCTTGACAGTGTGGACAATAAATTACAAATAATACAAGCTAACAAGCTGACACCCAAATAATATGCGCGTATCAACAGCAAAAACAATCGGGAGATTTAGACACTCAAAAATAACATCGATCAACTTACTTTTAACGACCCCAAGTCAAAATAGTTAGACGAACACCTTAAGCAAATGAGAAGATAAGGTAATTTTAATATTATAATTTTGAAGGTAATAGTATAATATAAAGGTAACATTAGATAACCTATATATATATATACAGTATCAGCATGTTTAAAACTTATTCACTACTTATTAGTTCTGTGACTACATTAGGACTCTTAAGGTCAATGTTTTCAAATTTGACGTCCATTAGGAAATTTTTAAAAACAGAAATAAAAGCACAAATTTAATGGTCACGTTTGTGTTTTAAACATTTAACAAAATACAACATAGTTCTTTTAACACAAATATTGGGAAATGGTATTGCAAAAAATATTTTGCCATGTGTTTATGCTACTACATGGCACCGATGCGTTCCGGTTATAATCCTGTTTCCTGTTATCGTCTATATTTTTCTACCTTTTCAAATGGTTTCCGCTTTTTACTTTGTCTCTCGTGACAAATTTCTTCTTGTTACTTTTCTGAAAGTCTTGTTGCGTTTTGGGAACCATTTTAAATAAGTCACGTCACCAGATATCTCTCTCCCGCAATCCTCATTTCAAGTAAGCCTTTCCCATAACATTTCCCTGGGTATTTTTCTCAAGTAACAAAATATTCGGTTGACCGATCTTCTCTATCTCGTCCATCTGTGTGACAGCTGTCTCACGCAAGGCAAACCGTCGCGTTACGTAGAATTTATAAACCTATCCTAAATAAGTTGTCGCTTCTTTATCTGGATTTGAATTTTTGCATCAAATCCTAACAAAATAAGGTTAATTCACAGATTTATATCGATATGTTATGTACAACCATTGTTACCTAATCTCTAATAGTTGACTCGTGCAGCAAAATCTATAATGACTGGAAAGGCATGTTTTAGTTTAAATAAACACAATCCTTAACTAACTCTATTTTAAATCTTTTATATTTTAAAATTTTGTTAAAAGGGATAAGGTATTTAAATTAATCCTTTAGTTTGCAATATAGCAATAAATATCTCATTTCAGCATAGAATATTTTTTTAAAACGATTGTGTATTAACTGACTTAATCTACTTTGGTAAATTAACGATAACAGCCCTAATTACAACGTTTGAACTATTTAAGAAACATAACCTAAAATAATTATTCAGATTATAGTTTTATGCATTCTTTGTAAATATAAAGACCTACCTGGAATAAATGACGTCGAAATTGCATCTTACCTCCTAGTTGGAAAGACAATTTACCTACCAAGTTTCATGTTTTATAATATAGAGAAAATAAAATTCTTCAATCATCGCTTTTTATAAAAAGTCAAAACACACAGTGAAGATGGTTTAGTAATAAAACTAGTAGTCTGCATACTCCCATAACTATTTGTATATATAGGCTAAGCACAGTTATATATATATATATATATATATATATATATATATATATATATATATGTATATATATATATATATATATATATATATATATATATATCGCAATATGTACTCTTTTGTAATAATAAAGAACTAAGTCAAAATACAAATACAAGAATTTTATAATTGTAAATTCAATTATAAATCTTGTATTTGTATTTTGACATAGTCCTTTATATATATATAAATATCGCAATATGTATTCTTGTATATTAATAAAGAACCAAGTCAAAATACAAATACAAGAATTATAATTGAATTTACAATTCAAAGCTTTTCGTTGGCTAACAGTACCAACATCAACATTTTGGATGATGTTAGTACTGTTAGCCAACGAAAAGCTTTGAATTGTAAATTCAATTATAATTCTTGTATTTGTATTATGACTTAGTTCTTTATATATATATATATATATATATATATATATATATATTTAATAAATTACAAATATTTCAAAAACAAGAATACTTTAAAGGAATATATTTATTCAAAGCTTTTCGCCGATAAAATAGTATCACATCTTCAGGAAAATAATTATCTACTCTTCTAAAAATTAGATAATTATTTTCCTGAAGATGCTGATACTATTTTATCGGCGAAAAGCTTTGAATAAATATATTCCTTAAAAGTATTCTTGTTTTTGAAATATTTTTAATTTATTAACTATATATACAAGAAAACATATCACCATATTTAATATATAAATACATATATATATATATATATATATATATATATATATATATATATATATATATGATAGAGCACAGTTTTAATTATACAATTAGACAACATAACATACAATTTACAAAACACATACCATTATATAAAACATAATAAAAATCAACAAATTACAAAACACTTAATAAATATCCATTTACAAGTCAAAAACCTTTTCTATCACAATAAAACAAACAGACAAATCACAGATACATACACTAACACATCTACTAATAATAACAGAGTCAAGATTTTAAATTTTAAACCACACAATCATTATAATATATACATTACCTCAAGTGACCAAAAAACCTAAAATATGTTAAATTTCACTTAAAATTTCATTACTGAAGATTCATATGCAGATGGAAAATCATTTAATTCTGTCATTTTATTCAATGCATTTCTTCCCTGTTTATTTATATACCACATTTCCGCAAAGGTTTTTTTTTCCAATCTCTTTCCTTATGTAACACATCTATATAAAATAACAAGATTGTCTGTGATCTGTCACATATACATGATATACATATATATTAACAGATATTAAATAAAAATAATAATTTATTTTATCAATTCAATAAATATTTTGTAAATACATAAATTAGGTTTCACTAATGCAATATGGCCGTTAAGTGATTTTAACCCTTTAAAATCTGAAACAAAATCAAGATGGATAACGAAGTGACCATATCATTCAACACAACGAAGTGTCTAAGACAAAATGTGAATAACTAGTAGTAGACAAACTTGAGATTTGATAATTTGGCTTAGAAAACAGTGAAATCGTGACGGTACAAGCGTGCAAATATCTAGGGGCGATCTTTAATAAGAAAGGAGATAGCGAGGATGAAATCACTAAAAGAATAAACCAAGGCACGTGGTGATAAACTCTTTTAAACTCTCTTCCCTGGCAAAAGACAAACACAAGAGAAACAAAAAAAACACGTTTATAAAAGTATAAAAGTTACACTCTATGGATCAGAGATATGTGATATTAACAAAGCAAGTAAAAACGCATTAATGATAATGGAAGCAGACTATTTACGACGAAGCTGGGGCAAATCTAGATCAGAAAGGGTCAGAAATAAACACATTTTGAATTAAATAGAAATGGATAAGGCTATGAGGGAGAAAATAGAGAGAAGGCAATTGATATAGTTTAGAGACGTAAAGAGGATGGCAGAAGACAGGTGGCCCCTAAAGGTATTAGAGTGAAGTCACCAAGAGAAAAGAAGGAGAGGACGGGCACGAGGCCCCTGGCTCCATCGACGAAGCAAGTACTGCAATAGAGCCGATAGCGTGTGTGAGAAATTGGAAATTGGGGGCTGAGAGGTGGCACAAAGGAAATAGATCCGTTATATATAAATACACACACACACACACACACACACACACACACACACACACACACACACACACACACACACACACACACACACACACACACACACACACACATATATATATATATATATATATATATATATATATATATATATATATACTGATAATAACGGCTTACTTATTGGGTACGTTTTATTTTTGCAAGTAAAAAATACTTTTTTTAAAGTAATTATTTTTTGGAATTTTATGTTAGTTTAATTACTTTGGCTAACAATGTGGGCCAAATTAAAACGTTATTTATTGCGCAGACGTGACTGCAATTTCAATGCGTATGCTTCTATCAGGCAACGAATTGCGATAATAAAGTTTGAAGCGTTTACAAATCATAATTAACGTCAATTATGTCGACAACTTTAGCGAGAAATTTACAACGCTTTCAATTTGTAGACTCACTCATTTGTTACTTGTTAAACCCTTTAAATTCACTAAGACGTCATCTGTATTGGAACGTTTGTGTATTTGCTTTGGAGTGGTAAACATCTCGTTAGGAATTTTACAGTAAAGAAGATCTGTGGTTACTAACAGCACTGATAAGGTTTCTTATGGCTTTTCCCCAGTTTATAATAAAATAATTGAGGTGGAATTTTGTATTTACCGCTCAATCAATGAATATTATTACATTTAAATGCTATTAACTCGCTGATAATGAAGAACGTCCTCAAAAAATTAAAACATTGAAAATCACATATTTAACCTCATTTTAAAACACTCGCAAAACTTTATCAAATCAAGGTTTTATAAAACACAGCGCTATAATATAGTCATAATATAATATATAATAAGGGTCAAGGGAAGGCCTTTATGAAGATTAAGGTGTATATTCCAAAAAAGATTATAGGCCCTATAGTTTTAACTACAAAACTTTCTCCTATATTATAATAAATAAAATAATGTAATTTAATTTTGGAATATTAAACTCGTATGAACAGTTTAATATTTCCGTACGTTAAAATTGTTTCCCTAATCTAAAATATTCTAAAATTATTCTCTTAATTTTACTCCTATTTATCTAAGTTTAAAAAACGGCTGTACTCAACAAATCTGAGTAAATTTAATCATTACTTAGAAATCTCGACGAGAATAAGAGGTTTTAATGGTTTAGAAGTTTGGTCAGCACTTGAAACTCTCTAAAGAACTTTCTCAGGAATCTCAAGCACTTGAAGCCACAAACCACGCCGCAAACCTGAAACGTCTCTCATTAAATGCAATTCTAGACTGAAATGAAAATGTCTACAAGAGGTGCATGAATCTGAAAGAGCATAATTATTATAATTAAGTAAATAATTTAGCAAATGAAGAATGTGCTTCAAGACAAAGTAATATATTCAACAAATTATGTCAACAAAATTTATATATGTTCAATATTTTAAAACAATTTCCTATTTTTATTTCGTACATTAGTAGCATAATTTATTAAAATATATACTATATATTACTATATACTACTATATACTATATATTATTATTATATATATATTATATTATATATATATATATATATATATATATATATATATATATATATTATATATATTATTATATATTATATATATACTATATATTACTATATATATATATATATATATATATACATACTATACATAAAACACGATATCTTCTCTGCTTAAACAATACCAATGAAATGAAATTTGCATTGTTTTTCTGGCTCATGTAGGCCTATTAGTCTCATATACTGTTTTTGTAATTGAACAAAGCGCAATTTAAATTTGTGGATGCACATTATTTGCTTACGCCAAAATGACATGAAATGTAAGGTTTGTATACTGAATTATCATTTCAATAATTACAATTTTGTGTTTTATACACTACAGTTAGTAGTGTATTTAATTTGCACAATAAAACAATTTACTGTTAGAGTTAAAGCAATCGACTACAAAGACCATCATCCCCTACGTAATAAATAATGAATAATAGATGGGTGTCCTACACCCAATTCCTCGCTATAAGATATAAATGATGATCATGACATAAGATCTACAGGGTGTCGTAACTGAGGGATATATACTCTTTAAATTTGTCATAAAAACGTATCTACCTCTTACACTCTTTGTATATTAGAACAGAATGTACGATAAGAAAGGAAGATAAACGTCACATAGTCCTGGGAATAAAGAAAAAGTATACCATCACCATTGCTTCCATTATAAAGGGATTATCAACCGGGTTGAAGACACGTGTCCACCCGCTTTTTGCAAACTCTAAAAATTATGACATGTATTTATTGTTATAAAGTTAATTGTATTATGTGTGCGTGTCATTTTTGTAATCCTATAGCGATTACCCACTGTGACTATTATAGCTAAAGAAGGATATAAGAGGTATTTATAAACGGGATTAAGTAAAGGGTACAATCTCCCTGGTAGATGAGGGATATTATGGCAGGAACACGTACATGAATTTTACCTACTCTCTATCTGAAAGTATCTACCCTTAGGCCTACAACCTCTTGTAAGAAGAAAAGATTAACATGCTCAAATGCTAGATAGTTCTCTGATATATCTACAAGTATTCTAATACTAATATTGATATAATCGAATTTATATTTATTCTTACGTCATTGCAGTTTACTTACAATACTATCCTTTCAGAATATTTATATTAATATAAAACACACACTCACTTATTTTTTTATTTTTTTCCATATACATGGTAAGCCAGTTATTATCTGCAATGTAGATGTAAAATTCAATTGTAATCAAATAGGAAACTTACATGTAGACCTTCGTTATTTTTAGACATAATCCCCTTAATTTTCAACGCACTTACTCCATCGCTATACAAGCTTCCGGATGTCCTAATAAATGAAGATTTTCAGTTGAGCTGCGAGCCAGAAATGCATCACTTCTTTCAGTGCTTCGTCCGAGGTAAATCGACGGTCCTTTAATGCATGTTTGAGTGGAACAAACAAGTGATAATCGGAAGGGGCAAGATCGGAACGATATGGGGGACGAGGCAGTACTTCAAAGTTGAGTTCTTGCAGCGTTTCTGCAGTATGCGGAAGGGCATTGTGCAACAGCACCACAACTTTTAACAGCAGTCCTCGACGTTTGCTTTGAATTGCAGGTTTCAGCTTGGCAGTATCTCACTGTAAAGTCCACTGCTTATTGTGGTCCCTCTTTCCTCAACAGTATGTTCCTGTACTGGAAATTGTGAGTCCCAAAAACGTAACCATTAGTTTTTCTGCTGACGGTTCGATCTTTAAATTTCTATTGCACGGCAAATTTATACATCTCCATTCCATACTCTGCAGTTAACGCTGTGTCTCGTAATGATGAAACCATGTTTCCTCGCCAGTAAAGGTCTTGTTTAGGAAGTCCCGCTCGTTACCATCGCGATTTAAACGTTTTTGGCATATGTCCAAGAGCGTTTGTTTATCCAATTGCGTGAGTTAATTTTGGGACCCATCTTGCACAAACTTTATGAAACCGAAGTCTGTTGTGGATGATTTCGTAGGCAGAACCGTGACTAATTTTCAAACAATAATTACTCATCTTTCTAAGAGAACCGTTTCAGGTGAACACTTCCTTTCCCCATTTGTGGTGGTAAACAGCCGTTCATCTCTTACATTGTGCGTAACACTTATGAGACCAATTTTGATCTCTCCAATCCATCGTAGACACTAAAACTGTTGCCATACTGTAACAAAAGTCTTCGATGAATTTCGGCCCCTGATAAACCTTCCGACTACGAAAAACGGATCACTGAACCTTGTTCTCCTATGGTGTACATGGAATGTGGAGCAGCCTTGTTTAAAAACACGACAGCGATAAAGAAACTATCCAATCAGCATGAAACATGTATACACATAATAACAAATAAACCAACCCTGCATCATCAATGCAAAACGACAGTACTACCAACATAAACAAAAAAATAACCAAATTACAGATAATAATTGACTTACCCTTACATATGTCATCTATTGCTTACATTCAAAACACGTTCTGCGCTTCTAGAGTATGATCCACTAAAAATGTGGGAATAATTATTGGTCTCAGTATAATGTTTTGGAATAAATATAAAACTGAATAAAATTGATGAAGCTTATAGGATATTTTTAAAAAATATACAAATGTATAACAAAAGGTCAGTATATAAATATTATAGTAAATAAGAGAGGGTCCAAACGCTCCCTAATCACCAATTTACTTCACAGACTAGTTTCGACAATATCACTATTATCAGTGATATGCTTTAAATCCTCACTGATTATAATCACTAACACTGTTAGTATAAGTTTAGCTCTATTGGTTTTGTTATTTACCTTTTTAATTCAAGTAGTAAAACTATATGTGCTCTAAATAACATTGTGGTGAAAACAACCTGTAAAAAACATCCAATAGCAGTCCGGTGGTAGCTTGAAGGCATAAAATACTATACTCAACATTGCATATTGTTTTGGAAGTACAAAAACTATAGGATTTGTCTAAAACTATATGTGTGAAACATGAGAAACGTATAATTTCCTTAAATGAATATATTCTAAATTATATTGAATTTAACAATACAGTTAAAGCTCTAAAATCCTTATTACACAAATAAATCATATAACTGTAATAAACATAACGCAATAAAAGCTTATAATATTATAAAATTATTATTTTTAATTATTTTTTAAATTAATAATTAATTTATTATAATTACTCATAATCTTTACTAAACCTTGATTGTATATTTAATTTTTTATAAGTTATCAACATAAAAAGGTTACACACTCTACAGAACATAACATATGTTAGTAAAAACTAACTACATCATCTATACGTTGTTACTATTTCATATTTTAAATTGAAAAATCAATGTAGGTTTCAACCAAGCTTTTAAATTTTAAGTTAAAATTAACTGAATTTAAAATCTAAAGACATTTGATCCTGGTATTGTAAGAAAATATATTTTAAATTTGAGATTAGGCAAAATGCGTTACGAAAGACAGATCCTAAGTTATTACTCCCGAAAACAAATGTGGTAATGCAGAAGTTTTTTATTTATAATGTAATCCGACGTTCATAAATAATTTTAATTCATACTTACCTCTGATAAGTGATCAGTTGGACTGAATAAATACCGCCACAGCAATGGTATTGTATTCGGACCACGTCCAATTCCACTGCAATAATAGATTTTCGTAGTAACCCTATTGTAAGCAATGTATTAGGAACTATTATTCGATTGGACTGAATGAGTAACTCCACAGCAATGATATTGTATTCGGACCACGGCCACTTCCACAGCTAAATACATTTTCGAAGATACCCTGTTGTAGGAAGTGTATTAGGAACAACTCTTCAGTTGCACTGCATAAATACCGCCACAGCAATGGTATTGTATTCAGACCAAGACCACCTCCACAGCTAAATACATTTTCGAAGATACCCTGTTGTAGGAAGTGTATTCGGAACAACTCTTCAGTTGCACTGCACATATACCACCACAGCAATAGTATTGTATTCAGACCAAGACCATCTCCACAGCTAAATACATTTTCGAAGATACCCTGTTGTAAGCAATGTGTTTGGAACAACTCTTCAGTTGCACTGCACAAATACCACCACAGCAATAGTATTGTATTCAGACCAAGATCACCTCCACAGCTAAATACATTTTCGAAGATACCCTGTTGTAGGAAGTGTATTACGAACAACTCTTCAGTTGCACTGCACAAATGCCACCACAGCAATAGTATTGTATTCAGACCAAGACCACCTCCACAGCTAAATACATTTTCGAAGATACTCTGTTGTAAGCAATGTGTTTGGAACAACTCTTCAGTTGCACTGCACAAATACCACCACAGCTAAATACATTTTCGAAGATACCCTGTTGTAGGAAGTGTATTAGGAACAACTCTTCAGTTGCACTGCACAAATACCGCCACAGCAATAGTATTGTATTCAGACCAAGACTAAATATATTTTCGAAGATACCCTGTTGTAAGCAATGTGTTTGGAACTGATCTGCAGTTGCACTGTACAAATACCCCCACAGCAATGGTATTGTATCTTCAGTTGGACTGAATTAATACCGCCACAGCAATTGTATTGTAGTCGGGAATGTGACAAGTCAACAGCTAAATAAAATGTAGAAGGTACTTTTTTGCAAGAAATATATATTCAACTTTTCTTCAGTAAGACTGAATGAATACCGCCACAGTAATCCTTTCATGATTTGAACATCGTCCAACACTGCTAATTGCTTTATCGAAGTTACTGTGTTGCAATCAATGCAGTCGGTTGTTTGAACTTACAAAGATTTATAACAGGCGAATGATTAAGAGAAAATATTGCGCTGTTTCACGATCGGAAGGTTGGCAGCATTTTTAAAAATGTCACCGCCAGTCACGTTGATACCTCACCACTCCCCATTGCCTTGTAAACAATCCAGAGCGTGCAGTCTCGTAGTAAATTTGCGATAAATATTCCACAGAGCAATGGAGTTTATTCAAGAACTGCAGAACGCGACTTAGCTCACTAACTGTTGTCCTCTAATAATTGCTTGGGTTGAATATAAAACGTAATTTTAATTAAAATTGCAACCACTACATTTCCATCCAACACGATACAGGAGTTATATATAAACACTTTTTACTTAGTTGTAATCAATTTTTATATCACTTCCTTTTCGATTTTGAGGAATGTAAACCAGAATGGTATAATAAATGTCAACGTGTAAAGTTTCTAGGTTAATTTAAACAGTTCAATTCAAAAACATTAAACGCGAGTTGCTAAATAGGAAATGAAGCCGCAACACACTCAGTTGCAGCAACATGGAGACAACTAACGAAGAGGTATTTTCACATTAATAATCCTCCGAGATGAGAGGACGCCTGTTGTATTTGCTCGTGTTGGAGGAAGGACGCTAAGGACGCTTACTTCATCCCGCCTTTTTTATCGAAACTACTTGACGATCAAGCTTATGCAGGCATATAAATATGTAACAGGCCTGCAAAACTGTATTTTGGGGAAATTCAGGCTACTGATTTAGGTTTACAAATAGGATGTGTAGGTTTGTTTATACACACACACACACACACACACACACACACACACATATATATATATATATATAATAAATTAAAAATATTTCAAAAACAAGAATACTTTTAATGAACATATTTATTCAAAGCTTATCACCGATAAAATAGTACCAGCATCTTCAGGAAAATAATTATCTAATAAGCAAAAAAAATTTTGCTTATATATATATATATATATATATATATATATACATATACAAATGTTTTCTGCAATAATATAATATTCGAAAAATCTTTTTCTTTTAAAAACTTTTCGTACATGTATATTATAAACTTCAAATGTAATAAGGGTTAATTTTTTCCTATTTTATTTAAATTGTTAGTTTCCTATAAATTTTAGAATTTTATACGTATCCAGGTATAGATGTCTGATAATACTGTTGTCTTTTCTATTTGTTTTTTTAAAATTAGCTCACACTCTCCTTATACATATCTTTCACAAATTTTCAATCGTTATTAAAATACGTTGTTATTCATCCAATCAAGTTCGAATTAATTTTTTTAACCTATAGTGGATGAAAATTGATGCTAATACAGTTTTTTCAATATTTATTTCATAATTAAATTATACATGTTTTGAGTGTCAGGTCGGATTCGAACTGAGTATCTCAATCTTCGGAGTCTAGTGCTTTTTGGCACTGAACCAAACTTCCAAAGCTAAAAATATACTTTTCAGTCCTATATGAAAAACATCTATTGTATAACCTTAGATTGTTGCTATGGTTACCAAACAATATCATAAATAATCCTTTAAGATTAAGATAAAAATGAAAATTATATAATAAACAAACAAAACAGATTAACGTTATCGAAACTACAACACAATCCAAGCGACGAAAAAAAGAAAGTGTATAAATATAGCTAATAAAATTAATAGTTCAACACCATACATAGAAACGAGAATGGAAAACTGCGAGGAAATTTACATCTTGACATATGTACCAGTAGCCTACATACATACTTATATTATTTGTAATTATAAAATAAAAATAAATTGAAATAACATTTTTCTTTGTTGTTTTGAGTAGAAATTGACTTTTAATAACATTTTTGATGTTACTTGTTCTAATTGTAGAACATTTTTCAGGCTTAGTTAACATTTAGTATTTGTTACTTTAAAAAATTAAAATAAAACAGATTTGTACAAAACTATTGCTTTCATAAAAAACAAAGGTAAAGACAATTTAAATGATAAATTGATTGAGAAGTAATTAATTTTGTTTTCCAAAGTAATTATGACCTACGAACATCAATGTCAGGTTCTTTGAGGCTACAGTGTACATGACAATATAATTACAACCCAATTAAATACCAATTAAACGTAAAAACTAGAGTCTTAGAAAGATTAAAGATTTTTATAATCAATAATTACATTTTTCAGCATTTTTTTTAGAGAGCCATTATTTTAGTTAAATCTGGTATAATTTTTAGTTTCGGTGAATGAGGAACACATATCATCTTACGTATGATTTTCTTCATGGCAGACGCGACAAAAAGGCCAAATTTTACGGTTAACATATCAAACTGAAAAGAAGGAAACTATATATTTAGTCTTTGCAAAGTTTATCTAGATCCGTTCACTTTTTAAATTCAAAACTGCACTCGTACACTAAAGATTTCTTTTAATTAAAATTTTTATAGCTTTATTATGTAAAGCAAAGATTTAACACAAAAGGTAAATTCTCCATGCAGGTACGTGACATTTACTGTAGCATACACCAGGAAAAACCTTTGCTTTGGGAAAAATAATTTTTATTCACAATAACAGTTTAAGTTTATTTTTAATATTTCAATACTATGCCTGCATTTATACATTTTCGTTGGAAAAATAATTTAACTAACTTATCGGAAGTTATGATATGAAAGTTTACAGATATAAAATAATGACACATTTAACCCACAAATTATCTGGAAATCATGGGTAACGCCATTCTAATTATGCATCAACTTGTGTATCAATCATACACCGCTTGATTATTGTTTACTGTAACATCCCAAGCAGGCTCTACGATGTACAATTTATGCTCCAACACATGATTACAGAGTTTAACTAAATTATCTCCTCTAATTACATATGCTATATTGAATAGGTGCTCATTAAATCTGTCTTGGGGTTCATTACACCTAAACTCAATACGTATTTTACTACCCGGGTAAACAGTTATAAAACTAAGAAACCTTTGACACGAATATAACAGATTTCCATCAGATTAGTTTTGGCTACAATATCGCCGTGGAACTGATATATTTACTTTAACATTTTTTTAAATCATAACATTAGTTTAAAAATAACGGTAGGCTTTCCTTTGCCAAAGTTTTAACCAACAAATTAGTTAAAACCTTTAACAAAATACAAAAACAAGCTAATTTTAACTACAATACAAAATTTCTATATAAAACAATGTTACTAACAGGATCGTTGTTGATACGTGTAAAAATAATTCCACATGTTACATTTTGTACACAATGAGATATTTTATTAGTTTCTGATAATTTTTATAGTATTTTTACTATGGTTATGTTTATCTATTGAGTTCAGATAATGAATTAGAGTGATGAAATTTATTTTGGTGTACATTTTTTTTAATAAACAAACCTATGATTATCACATTTTATTAGTTTTGAATCTTTTACAAAATTACTTTAAATCTTCCTGTACTTCGTGTTATAGAGTTAAATAGTGTAAAAGCTTAAATTATAACGATAAACTTAATTTATTAACAATTCATAAACAATTGTTAAAGATAGTTATTTAAAAGTAAATTGTTATCCAAATGTATTTCATTTCCGAATAGAATAAGCAGTTGCTACCGCAGTCGTCTTATTGCCGGGGTCCCACAATATATAAGTCAAGGGTACTTAACGGTTTTAGTACGGTGGGCCAATTAATCCTTAGGATTTTAAGTGACCATGCTTATGACAAAATAACAATAAATTTATAACCTCAATTTTTTTTTGCTATATATGTTACGTTGTAAATTAAATTAATTTTGTTCAGTACTTCTGAAGATGGTTACCTGGTAACCGAAATGTACATCGAGTGATTAAATAAAGTTATATTGTGGTTATTGGGTTTGTTATTTAAAATATTATATTATAGTGGTTGTCAATTCTAAAGTTGGTGATATCATAAAGGATGGTGTTTGGTTTACGTAGTTAAGCCAATATAGCTCTTATCGCTTACTAAGGATAGGGAAGCATTGTAAATATGGGCAGAATTAAGTCATCAGCCCCTTGGTCTTGGATGCAGGGGTAAAATTCAATCATACCTATGCGTGGTTGAGGACATAAAGCAGACTTACGAGCTATTTGATACACATTGCTTTAAGAAAAATGACAATTTTTTTTTATTACCGACAAACCTCGATAACCGTAAACGAAAAATAGTTAATAATTTCAATGGTCACCGCGGGAGACTGACACTTTTTAGCAAACATACAATAAACAGATGATTGTGCTAAAAATGTACTTTCCGCTTCGTTTTTAAATTAAAAGAATCAAGTCATATATTAGGAGTCTTATAGCGAGAGTTGATCAGAAAGGGTCTTCAACGTGTACCTGGTTACTGAGGGAGCGGTGAGTTTCGATCCGCATGCCTTCTAAGAAAACCAGTGAGCAGCCCGAGGTAACATATAGATATAAAGACGACCCGCAAAAGGTAAATAATTAAAATATATTTCTATTATATTTGTATATGTAAATTGTATATAAGCATATCGTCCACGACCCGAGGAGGATTACTTACCGAAATTCTTTAAAGGGGTATATTATAAATTCTATTTCTTTTCCATTAATAATCCCGCTTTTAATTCTTCGACGGCGGCGTGTGTCAGTAGAAAGACGGAATTATGTAACACTAAGGAGGTCAAAATGATACCCTGGTACTGAGAAAAAAAAATTATGGTATCCCTAGTACATAGCCGCTTAGCCTGATGTATAGCCTACATGTAGCAGGCTATGTACACATGCTCATAACAAGAGTGTAGAAATATATCTACAAGCTATTTGAAATTTATAACTTGCATTATTGGAATTCCTTAGAGGAACTTTTATATAATAAAAAGAGAATTTACTCTTTAAACCTTACTTCTCATGTACAGTTTGCACATTGCTCATACGAGTTTATGTTTCCGTATAAGTTTTTAAAAACATCGTATACTTAATAATTAAATGTAATCTCTAAAAAATATGTGTTAAGCATATTATTTAATCTTTCCTTAATTTCAATAATATACGCTTGTTAAAGTAAAACATATTCGTACTCTCCAATAAACCTAATAATATTACCTTATAGACATACTAAAAATATACCATTGGTCTATATTTTTTAACTTGTGGAACCACAACACTTATATACAATAAATACATAAGTAAATTGGTTTCCAGTGTAAAATCACGGTTACATTTATTGTTTTGAATTAGAACAAGAATGGAAATGAAACTTTATTGTAGTCAACTCTTTCTTAGGTCAAGAAAAAATATATATTTTACTTATTTTTATTAAATAATTACAAACAATATAATTAAATTTACATAACCTATTCGTTCTAACAGCTGTTCTACAACATAACCTATAACATAAAATCAGTTCTTTTATGAAACCATGTATTGTCACTTATTTTATGAGACGAAGTAAATATACACAAACACACACACACACACACACACACATATATATATATATATATGCTGATACGTATTCCCTCACGGATGGAAAAATATGATGAATTGTTACTATCTGGAGTACATCCGTTCATTTTGCAGTCCATAAATTCGCAGTTCCGACGTTTCGCTAGAATCTCATCCAGCATTGACGAGGTGAACCCAACAACAGTAGAAGAGCGAGTCTACTTTTGTTGGGTTCACCTCGTCAATGCTGGATGAGATTCCAGCGAAACGTCGGAACTGCGAATTTATGGACTGCAGAGTGAACGGATGTACTCCAGATAGTAACAATTCATCATATATATATATATAAATATCGCAATATGTTTTCTTGTGTATTAATAAAGAACAAAAGTCAAAATACAAATACAAGAATTATATTTGAATTTACAATTCAAAGCTTTTCGTTGGCTAACAGTACCAACATCATCAGGAATATTAAACAATTAAAATTAACATATGTGCAAATTAGATCAAATAAATAGTTATGCCAAATCAATTACAATGTTGTTAAAATTTTTTTTTTTTTATTATTTTATTTTTTTTATTTTGCTGCCCTAACATTACAAACACTGAATATATTATCGAATTTAGATTTTACTTGTATTTGTTCATTTATCAACTCATTATTAGTATTATATTTATGTATTTCTAAAGCTTCATAAATATTCATTCTCAGGCCTTTATTAATTTCTTTTATAAGTATCATATTATCTATATTAGGAAATAAGTGATTATTATTAATACAATGACTAGCAAAATTTGATTTATAAATTTCTGGCTTTTTATATGCATTAAAATGTTCTTTATATCTATCTTTAAGTTTTTTCTTAGTTTGTCCTATATAAACTTTATTACAATAATTACATTCTAATTTATATACACCGTTTTTTTTATGCATATAATTAATATTATTATTATTCATTATATTTATTAATTTATTATTAGTATTATAAGCGAATTTTATGTTGCTACCTTTAAACAATTTTGTGATATTTTTTACTTCATTACCAAAAAATGTAAATGAAGTCCATATGACATTTTCATCATTATTTTTGTAAATTAGATTATTATTTTGTTTCTTTAAAATATTATAATTAAGTTTATCAACAGTTTTCTTTTAATAACCATTCTCAATTGCAATTTGATAGATAATGTTTTTTTCTCTTATCTTGTTTTCATTATTCATAGGTATTTTATGTAATCTATATAATAAATTGTATAATGCAGCCATTTTTTGATTATACGGATGGTTAGAATTATTAGGTATAATTTGGTTAGTTTGTGTCGGTTTACGATATATGTTAAATTCAAATTCATTAATATGTCTTATAATTGTTATATCTAGAAAGTTGATCTTATTATTTTCCTCCATTTCATAAGTAAAATTAATATTTTTATTTATCATATTTATTTTATCTAAAATAGTTATTAAGTTTATACCATTATTATTAGATACATACAATCCATCATCTACATATCTAAACCAATAACCGTTTTTATCAAATGTCTGTATAATTTTATTTATTGTATCATCTATATATTGTAAAAATATTTCAGATATTATATTCGATAAGGGAGAACCCACGGCAAGACCATCTTCCTGTTTGTAAAGAAATATCAAAATGAAATAAAAAATTTAATAAAATCTTCTTATAAATTATTTAATAAATATAATATTATTAATTATATGAACGATAATCCAAAAATACCAATAATGAATGGACTTATTAAATTACACAAAATTGAGAAACCAATTAGACCATTAGTAAATTGTATGAATGCCCCTTCTTATAAAATATCTAAAATCATAACATCTATTCTTAAAGATAAAATGAAACTAAATAATAATCATACCATAAGTAATTCTATTAACCTTATTGATAAATTAAAACTAATTAATATTGATAATAAAACCAAATTAATATCATTAGATATAAAAAATATGTACACAAATATTCCTATAAAAGAGACTCTCAATATTATAAAATCTAGATTAGAGCAAAATGAAAAAGATAGAAAATTAATATTAGAAATTATAAATACATTAAAAATAATACTAAATCAAAATTATTTTGCATATAATAATAAATTTTACAAACAGGAAGATGGTCTTGCCATGGGTTCTCCCTTATCGAATATAATATCTGAAATATTTTTACAATATATAGATGATAAAATAAATAAAATTATACAGACATTTGATAAAAACGGTTATTGGTTTAGATGTAGATGATGGATTGTATGTATCTAATAATAATGGTATAAACTTAATAACTATTTTAGATAAAATAAATATGATAAATAAAAATATTAATTTTACTTATGAAATGGAGGAAAATAATAAGATCAACTTTCTAGATATAACAATTATAAGACATATTAATGAATTTGAATTTAACATATATCGTAAACCGACACAAACTAACCAAATTATACCTAATAATTCTAACCATCCGTATAATCAAAAAATGGCTGCATTATACAATTTATTATATAGATTACATAAAATACCTATGAATAATGAAAACAAGATAAGAGAAAAAAACATTATCTATCAAATTGCAATTGAGAATGGTTATTAAAAGAAAACTGTTGATAAACTTAATTATAATATTTTAAAGAAACAAAATAATAATCTAATTTACAAAAATAATGATGAAAATGTCATATGGACTTCATTTATATTTTTTGGTAATGAAGTAAAAAATATCACAAAATTGTTTAAAGGTAGCAACATAAAATTCGCTTATAATACTAATAATAAATTAATAAATATAATGAATAATAATAATATTAATTATATGCATAAAAAAACGGTGTATATAAATTAGAATGTAATTATTGTAATAAAGTTTATATAGGACAAACTAAGAAAAAACTTAAAGATAGATATAAAGAACATTTTAATGCATATAAAAAGCCAGAAATTTATAAATAAAATTTTGCTAGTCATTGTATTAATAATAATCACTTATTTCCTAATATAGATAATATGATACTTATAAAAGAAATTAACAAAGGCCTGAGAATGAATATTTATGAAGCTTTAGAAATACATAAATATAATACTAATAATGAGTTGATAAATGAACAAATACAAGTAAAATCTAAATTCGATAATATATTCAGTGTTTGTAATGTTAGGGCAGCAAAATAAAAAAATAAAAAATTTTTAAAAAAATAAAAATTTAACAACATTGTAATTGATTTGGCATAACTATTTATTTGATCTAATTTGCACATATGTTAATTTTAATTGTTTAATATTCCTGATGATATTGGTACTGTTAGCCAACGAAAAGCTTTGAATTGTAAATTCAAATATAATTCTTGTATTTGTATTTTGACTTCTGTTCTTTATATATATATATATATATATATATATATATATATATATATATATATATATATATATGTATATATATATATATATATATACTTCGCCCCTTTTTAAAAAGTATTTATCTCATATAAAACTAAAATTAATTCATTAATAAATTCAACTAATGGAATAATATTTGAAAAAAACTGTATTAGAATCAAGTGTCATCCACTAAAAATTTTAAAAAAATTATTTTAAATCAAGTGGCTGAATAAATGTTATTTATTAAATAGTTGTTGAAAATTTGAACAAGATGTAAATATAGGGAGAGGGTGAACTAATAGAAAAAGGAAAGGAAAAAATCACATATTTAGAAATGTTCTCGTAATTATTGTATACTGAAAGTTTTTAAGTAGGATTAAACGACTCTTTTAATAACATTAAATAGTTTAGAAAATTCAGAGTAGAGTTACATACTTAGGTAAAGAAAGATAATGCAATCATCACTAAGCTGCAACCCCTCTATTACTACCAACAAAATTCATTCTTACCACCTAACTCGACCTGGAAGCTAAAATATCACAGATAAATTCTTTGTTGCTACCGGGACAATAAGGTTAATAGACAAGTATTCTAAGAGCTAGACCACGTAGCCGCCTCGTAATATAATTAAAATCATGTTCTTTAAAACCCTATTTTTAAATAAAAACATTTCTATTCAAA
>JBAIZL010000001.1:319138561-319158561 GCA_036971475.1 Prosapia bicincta | reverse complement strand
TTATGCAGACCTATGAAGTTATTTGTACTTAAAGATTAAAGGAATATGAAAACAATGTTATTTCAAAAGTGAACGGGGTAGTATTCTACAAATATTTCTGTAATACTTTGGTACAGTAAATTGGCGGTGTGAAATTAATTTCTTTTCAATTAAAATATTTCGAGTTGTACCCTAGCTATTTAATAATACCCGGAGAACTGTTTAAAATATCAAGACAAAAAATTAGACACAACTTCAAACGCTTGGTGGAAAATTACACCCCTAAAACAATAAAAACTGCTATCTAAAGATACAATAAGACCAACATAGAATATCAGTAATAAAATTGTACTAAAGTATTCTAAGTAAATTGTTTTGTGATTTAAGGTTATCAGTTATTATAACTACCATCCCGTATAAAACACTTCTTACACGATTGAATTTGGAACAGTGGCTCGAATGCGGGTAAGGACATCAAACCGCCATTTCTAGACCAGGGATGGCTTATGGAATCACACGTTCACTATCCCATAAATCTAAAAGACCTATCGACACCATACCGTTTACATCACTGTGTAGTAAGATATTGAAGAATGTGAAGTGGAGCTTACTTAGCGTAGACTTTCGAATGAACAGTATCTGTATGAAAAGGGGTGTTTCCCTGCCACCAGTTTTTCGTTTGAGCCGGGCATGTAGAATATAAAGGAAGATACGTCACAAACGTTTGTGAAAAATACTCTGCAAAATGTACTAAAAAATTTTAATCTTGCCCCTTACGCTATGTAGTACTGATTTGTATTTCATACAAAAACCAAAAGACAAACAAAAACGATTCGGAAGAAGTACGAGATTTTGGGAAAATATTGGATTATGCCATGTCTCTAATTGTAGGAGGGGACTTGGTAATTGAAAAAGTTTTGGACATATGTACAAACAAATCCATTATGAATAAGAAGACTTTCAACAATCTGACCAAAATAAAAGCAATCAGATATCGCAACGTTGAATATATCTGGAATTGAATTGTCATGACTTACTCGAAGCAAGAGCAAAAGTATTTTCAAAATAATAGATTTTGACCAAGGTTGGTACTGTCATTTAATAGAGAAAACTCAAAAACCAGCCTAAATATTACTCAAATTTTACAACTTCAGAAGGCGGAAATCTAAAACAATTGATGAAAGGTATACAACAATTATAGTCAGTGTGTTTGTAAAAGGTGAAAAACAGAAATAAAAGATGGTGAAATGGGAGATTCAACGAGAGTGTCTAGCCTTGCTACCTCTATCTGAAATAATACAACAGAAAAGGCACAAATGTATGGGGAATATCTGTAGTCTGGCATAAAAAACCACACTCCACGAATCCAACCTCAATCTCGCGACTCCCGCCTGGGTGACTCTAGTCCAGTGACTAGCGTGAGGCACGGAACGGGGGGCTTGGAGGCACGAATCCAACCTCAATCTCGCGACTTCCGCCTGGGTCACTAGCAGCAGACCCGAAAATAGGGGTTGGTCTACAGAGCTCAAAGGCCCTACTCTAAGGTTTGTCTTGATTTACTGACACAAAAAGGGGGTAGAGACGATACTGCCACCAGACGCTTTGGTGTAACCCACTTTTCCAGACCAAGGAACTTCGAACGGACAGTTTTTCCTTGCCTACAATAATCCATCTAATTTTATCGTTTTAAGTAGTGCGATCCACCTCTATCGGAGCTCTCCCTTGATTTTACCTCGAATTACTTCGAAAAGACTGAACCTACTTGTTGGTTATTGAGAGAATCTCCAGTCCAACATACTAAAACCTCGTCCACGAATGCGCCCCACACCTCAAACTCATGACTCTAGTCCGGTGACTATTGTGAGGCACGGGACGGGGGGCTTGGAGGCACGAATCGTGGTACCAATCTTTAAGAATCTCTCGACCTCACTGTCAGGCCTGGACTAGCGACCGCCACCAGGCCAGTTTATAAGATTCTTTGTACATCACTGTCAGGTCTAAACGGGCGACCGGAACAAAACGAACTCCAACCAGATATACGGTTTCGACCGCTTTTCCGTAGGTCAAAGCTTTTCCGTATAACTCAAGTCAAGGTTTCTAAAAAATTTAAAAAAACCTTGATGGTCTAAGTTGAAGTGAGCAATGATGGTCAATTCATCTAACAGATATTACATACTTGGAAAACCTGTAAGAATTTGCGGTATTTAATAACACAATTAGTCTATATACAGAATTTAACACATAAGTGGAGTAAAAAGGTAAAAAAATTCATATAACTCAACGTAATACGTTGAACTTTCAGCTGAAATAAATGAAAAAACTCATTTGAATATTTTAATTCACTCTGAAACTGCAATAATTCAACTGAAAATTCGGCTTCAAAAAAAAAACTTTTTCTACTCAGACCCAATCAAGAGATAATATTTCAATTACATTATTCAATCGATAAAGCTGGAAGGAACCAACCAGATAACGAATGTATAGAAAAAACACGAACCGTGTAAAACTTTAGAAGACAAATCAATTGATAAAATAACTGAGGCCATTCACACAGTAAGGAATACTTATAAGTTTCGATTCGACTTGAGATTTTTTTATAAACCAAGTATCTGGTATTTTGCTTTTCTCAAATTATCTTTCAAACTCCTGAATATTTCCAAAGCGTGACTGAGACCACAATTACGTTAATTAAATTACTAAGTAATTAAGTGGGTTACTCGATAGGCTTCCTAATATTACGTGTTCTAAAACACGCACTGGTTTTAACAGTTTTAAGTCATAGTAACATGATTTGTTTAAATATATAGTATTTGTGCAAATGACACTTCTCCCACTGTGTGCATAACACTTCAGTTATTTATAAGGCATTAGCCTAGTTTTCCACCAAGAGTTTATACATGCAAAATGCTTCCACTACTTCTTTGTTGCAGAACAATTCATAGATATAACAATTAATAAAGCTAGGCTAAAATTCTATTATGACACAATAAACTTTAAAAATAAATTTTATATAGTTCTTGCTAGTAGAGATTAAATAATAAAAGGCCCTTTTTTATGCTCTCTGATGTTTAGTTTGTATCTTGTTCCAGTTATGTTTTGACTACCAAAACTTAAAAATAAAACAGTTTTTTCCAAACATTTAATACTACATGTACTATTATATTTCTATTTAAATGGTGAAATTTGGAAATGGTCAAAATCTGGGAAATAAATTAATAATGAATGTTAACGGCGATTGTTGTGTTAAATAAATATAAAATTTGTCTAAAGATTTATCTCTGTTTAAAAAGATGTACTCACATGAAAAAACAAGTATTTTAAATGTCAATATGTTCCTAAATACTATCTATTTTATAATCTTTTTTACTTGAACTAACAATATGAAATATAAATACTGTTTGAAATAAAAACTTAGTTTTTTTGTTGTTAAAATTATTTATAACGTAAAAAAATATTATATTTAATTTTTTTTACAGCTACACACAGCTATAAGACTATGATGAATGATTTTTTAAGATATATATAATAATTACGATTTTCTAATGAGTTTAGTGTATGTTTGTTGAATTATGTATAACTACTTGTAACTGGTATGTCGTGCAATAATTAATGCAAACGCATTCGGTTTTTTACATAAGTATTCAAGGTATGTAAGAAAACAGCGATATGCACTAATGCAGTTGATATTTCCAACTTGTGGTTCAGGGTTGATCAGGTTTATATACTTCCGGATTTTGTAAAGCTTCCTGTTTTAAACCTTTTCGTGTGGTACAGAGGTTGACGCTATCTTGGTTGCGCTGGTCTCAAGGTCAAACAGGATGAATTTATGCCCACCGAGGACAAAGTACCCTTGTCCAGCGAGGACAAAGTCTGAGAGTCCAGCCCTTGGGTTAAACTGATTGAGAATTTAGATACAAATCATGAGCAGTTTCTCCTCTTTATGCATCTATCTTTTTATTCTTTGTGCCTTAGACGTAAGAGCCGAAGGATTAGGTCCTTAATGTCATAACATATTTTCGTTTCGCCATTTTTTTCTTTCTTCTTACAAACTTTCATAAGTATACTAGCCAATGTCTGGAGCTGCTCTATTTTGCTCTTCCATCCTCCTCATTTCGAATTATTGACAATATAGCAATATCACCTACAAAGTGAGTGACGCATTTAGCGGTATATCTCTTTTCTAAAGAAGCTACAACACTGGGACGACACTAACCTCACACTTGACAGATGCGATGTTCTTGAAACTAGAGTACTTGAACGATTTGACTCGGAAAATTCTATCCTAATTGTTTGACTTGGGAATTAGACAAAATTATTTTTTTGCTAGGTGATGACTAACCTTCAATAGAGAGTCAGCCAGGCACGATCAGGGCCCTATGAAATATCAAAAAAGATGCCAGAGCAAATTACCCCTGTCTCGAAAACCTACTCAAACATCTTCATAATCTTTACTATCTATCGTAAAGTACCTACTCCGAAAACAGTATTAGGTTCTCGAAACCTAAAGTAACTCTTCTATTATCGGTTTAAGTCGCTTGAGCAGCAGTATCTCGAAAAAATTTGGATTAACAAAGTCCGACGATGGAATGATTTAACATCCAGGGTTGGCAATCACTAGTATTTCAGATCCCTTCCACTCCCCCTGTATATTATAGGCGAAATCATGCATTGACCACATGGAATAGTTTCCTAAGGGCTTCGCTTGAGAAATCGATCAGGATGTCGTTGATAAAATGATAGCCGGAAGCTTTCTCAGCTTTCTTTATTCTTTCCTCATACAGTTTTTTCAAGGTCGCTTGATGAATCATTATTACGTCACTCCCCTTGGCAGTAATATACGATATTTTCATTGGCAGTTTGTTCTGGAAAGAGAGCAATGTGCCTGCTGATTCGCAATAAAGATTACTGTATTTTATTCCTCAAATTTTGCCCATTCATCACTGCCAACGCTAACTGGTGGCAAATTTTATAAATGAAGAAATGCAATATGCATGCCAAACGGTCTTGATCAATCCTAAACATTAACTGGCTTAAGATCAATAGAAAACACGTTAACAACAATACACAACTTGATAAAAGATTTTTCAATTATTTTTATTTGAGTTAAATATCTGTTTGGTCTCTTGTTCTCTAGGTTTTATCTAACAAGTAGATGTCGCCAGACACCTAATTGAATTTCGTAAGAACTACAAACTTTGTATCCTTAAAGGTAGAAGATCTAACAAGTTTATTATTCTGAGAGATTATTATTATTTCCAATAAATCTAACTTCTATTTAATGCCTAATGAGAAAATATAAATTTGTACTTTATATATATATATATATATATATATATATATATATATATATATATATATGTTTTCTTGTTTAATAGTTTAAAACAACATAGGTTATTCAAATACAAGAATATTTATTAATTTATATCCAATGTTTTTCGTCGGTAAACAGTACCAACATCATCAGGAATGAATAATTACAATTATTGTAATTTTCATTCCTGATGATATTGGTACTGTTTACCGACGAAAAGCTTTGGATATAAATTAATAAATATTCTTGTATTTGAATAACCTATGTTGTTTATATATATATAAATATATTTATATATGCATATATATGATGAATAGTTATTATCTGGAGTACATCCGTTCGTTCCGCAGAGCATAAAATCGCAGTTCCGAGATTTGTTAGAATCTCATCTAGCATTGACGAGGTGAATCCAACAACAGTTCAAGACAGGACCGCCGAACTGTCATTTTATGCACTGCAGAATGGATGGATGTATTCTAGTTAATAACTATTCATCATATTTTTTCATCCATGATGGATATATATATATATATATATATATATATATATGTGTGTGTGTGTATATATAAATATATATATGTATATATATATATATATATATATATATATATATATATGTGTGTGTGGGTATATATATATATATATATATATATATATATATATATATATATATATATATATGACTTATTCAAAACTTTAAAAATTTCCGTCAAAATTGTAACTATGGTTTCCAGTTAAAACTGAATATTTTAAAAAAACAATCTTTATTAACCTTGAGGAATAACTTTCTACCTGATATCAACGATTAATATTCCAATTTCTTATTAACTTATATATCGCAGTGGTAGAATTATGCTTTTTATACTACGCCTAAAACCTGCTTTACTTTAAAAACGAAGTGAACATCCAAGGTAATTTTACCAAGAGCTCTGACTTGTTAAGATTAATCAACTCAAACCTAATTTTATCTGGTTAAACATAACCTAATTTTTAAATAAAAACATTTATCGAATACATACTTTAGAGCGCTATGATATTATACTACAGTACCATACAGATATAATTTCAAAAAGTATGGGTAAAATGTATCCAGTTAGGCTATACTTAGCTATAAAAATGCCAGTAAGTTGCCTAATGCACTGTAATCAATTGGTGAAGTCAAGTAATGTACATTTGCTCATAAATTGACATCGCATAAGGGATAACAAGATACATAGACGCATATGTAGGCTATGAATATCGTAGCCTACATTCGACATTAGCCTTATACGTTTTTGTTATAACTAAATCTGTCTTAACCTAATACATTCTACCTATGTTATAAAATAGGTATAAAATATTCAAATATATAATAGCTAATATAACAATGGTAAAGTTTTCTGTTTTATAAAGAATCCGTCAGTTTATATGTGGTTCTGTGCATTCAGATGTTCGTATTTTTTTCAAATTCGAAGCACTATTTACGGTATACGAAACTGAAAATCATTTCATTATTGTTTACAATGTATGTTTGAGTAAAACGTGTAGTAAGGAAAACAGTCGAAGTTGGTGGAGTAAGTAACTTTTACATACTAATGTTTCAAATAATTATAACAATCTCAATATTTATATATTTTTTCTTAAGCCGATTTTTGAGAGAAAGATTTTGGGAACATGGAAGGCCCTACGGATCAGGAGATGGCTCAAATTAAAGGTTTTGAAACGAAGGAGCGGTGGAATATATAAGTTTTTCTCAATCACAAAATTTATTAGGTTTCGAGGAACTTAAGATTACAAAAAATCTCCGTAAGAAATACGTTGCAATAAAAAACAGCTGAGTTTGATCTGTAAACAAACAAATATTTAAACAGTATGAAAGCAAGCTATGTGTATGTACTGGAATTAAAAACAGTTGAGTATGAACCGTAAAGAAATAAATATTTTAACAGTATGAAAGGAGGTTATGTGTATATAATGCAATTAAAAACAGATTATTATCATTTGTAAACAGACAAATATTTTAACAGTGTTAAATGTTATCTGTATAGGTTTCTGCTAATACCCTTTATAGATTTTGTGTTTACATTATATTATTTTATTGTGTATTTTTAATATGAACGTAAAGGGGAGGCCACGTAGAAGATTGGTGGTCTTCAGAAATAATGCAGACATAAGAAAAGCTGTTTGTGAAACCAATGGCAATGCTCGGTAGAATGACGTTGACAATAGCCCAAAGTTCAGAAGAATATTATTACTTGAGAATTATATAGATTCGCATAATGTAGGCTTTATGAATGAAGAATTCTAAAGAATAATGGCATTCGCCCTTACAAGCGCCTAGTTTTAATATAAAAGCTTGGCACACAATTTACAAATATTTGTTTCCCAATTACAAATTTCAACATACAAGAGTGTCAAATATTGATTAAAAACTTACGAAAACATTCGAAAGTAGTTATGCTACCTCGCTGCGGAGTTAAATTCAAACACCAGTACCCTGAGCCTGTTTGTACAGCACTTAGGCATTACGTGACTTATTTTTAGAGTAACCGAGTTTCGCCTCTTGTTTTAGAAACGGGAATAAATCCAGAGAGAGTATTTAACTTAACGCGGGCTAAGAGAATACTTAGAATTTTATACAACGTTTTGAGATTTATATGGTTTTTATTGTAGAATAAGATAGAAATCCCCTTTGTATGTTATGAGAGAAAGCTATTTTTTAAATTTTAGAAGAAATTGCAATGTAATGCAAAATTGTAACACGCTCTCTCAATAATATGAGTTCTTTATAAGCAATGATCGACACTGGATTGGGAGTACATTACACAAATACACACCCAATATTGGGTCATAAGATATAGGCGGACAAAGTCGAATGTTTCGATAAGTAATGTCCCGTTACTTTAATATTATGTCTTAAAATATTCAATAAAATAAAAACACTAAAATAATGTAATAAATATTACAGTATTATGTTATCTTCCAAAATGTTGACCCATAATTATGACGTATATAATTATGTATTATAAAATTATGACGTCAATATAATACTTCGATCATGAAGAATGAAAAAATAACAAAATATATAAACTGGGTATTGTTCTATAAACATATATTAGAGATGCGCCGATTCGGGTTCTCGATTCCATTAATCGTCGATTCTAATGGTATTCAGTAAACATCGATACTCGATTCCCTATTGATTAAGTGCCGATTCCGATTCTTGTTTTGTTTTAACTGTTAAAATACGTATGCGTTGTAATTTATTGGGACAATAATTACTTATATACTATGTCTTACTTACGTGTTAGTAGCTTTGATTCAATTGAACCCATTAAAGCCTAATTGATTAAACGAAAATATTATTATTATTTTTGACGCAACAACAAAGACATTTCTGGTCAGTTTGTCACCCCTCTTCTCGGTCTGATGTCTCACTCTCTCTCTCTCTCTCTCTCTCTCTCTCTCTCTCTCTCTCTCTCTATATATATATATATATATATATATATATATATCCTCTCTCTCTTTCCATCACTGGCTTCCTCTACTCCGCCACCGTTTGGTAGATGTTAAAACAAAACACAAAAAACGGTAGTTTTTTTAAAATCTTGTTATACAAACTGAAATGGCAATTCCTGAAGCTATATTTTAACTGTCGAATGAAGTTAACATTTATAATTTTAAATAAATCACTACTTTCATCCGATATGTTTGTCATGATTACAGAAATTCCTACTATAGCCTATTACTTTAAAAAAAAACTTTTAAAAGGCTTCACCATATGACAAGGTGTTTACTAACTTTATTATCAGAGAATATCATGTAGGCCTATATAACTTGAAAAGAATTGAGAACCGACTTAAGAATCGAGAATGGAAAGAAAATTTTGGGAATCGACAATTTTAGGTGTCGGCTAATCACTAATACAAATACAAGAATAAGTTATTTAATTATACAATTCAAACATTTTCCGTGGTCAACAATACCAACATCATCATAATACAAAATAATCTTTATTATAATGAATATTCTTTATTACTCCAGATGATGTTGGTATTGTTTGCCTCGGGAAAGCTTAGAAATGTATAATTCAATAAATTATTTTTGTTTTTGTATTTTTCTTATTTCTTTGACTGATAGCCTACACAAGAATACAAAGTTTATTATATATATATATATATATGTGTGTGTGTGTATATACATATTAGCAGTACAGATAAAATTCCAAAAATATATTTTCCTCTAACGCGAAAGGAGAATTTTATATAAACACTTGTCACTTAGTTGTAACAAATTTGTATATCGCTCCCGTTTCGATTGTAACAAATGTAGCCTACACCAGAATGGTATAAGTAAATATACACTTGTTAAGTGTTCTGGGATATACTAAATAGCTCATTCCAAAAACATTAAAGACTACTTGCTTAATACGAAATAAGCGCAACCCACAGTTGCAGCAACATGGAGGCAACTAACGAAGCGGTATTTTCACTTTAATTAATGTTGTGAGATGAGGGGACGCCTTTAATATTTCCTCCTGTTGGAGGAAGGAGACTAGAGGCGGTTTCTTCAATCCGTCCTTTAATTATCAAAACTACCTAACGATCCTACTTGTATAGTCACACAAATGTGTAATAAGCCTCCAAAACTGTAAATATTTTGGTGAAACTCAGGTTATTGAATTTAGTTTATAAATAGCATGCGTTCGTATATATATATATATATATATATATATATATATATATATATATATATATATATATATATATATATATATATATATATATATAAAGAACTAAGTCAAAATACAAATACAAGAATTATAATTGAATTTACAATTCAAAGCTTTTCGTTGGCTAACAGTACCAACATCATCAGGAATATTAAACAATTAAAATCAACATATGTGCAAATTAGATCAAATAAATAGCTATGCCAAATCAATTACAATGTTGTTAAAATTTTTTTTATTTTGCTGCCCTAACATTAGAAACACTGAATATATTATCAAATTTAGATTTGACTTGTATTCGTTCATTTATCAACTCATTATTAGTATTATATTTATGTATTTCTAAAGCTTCATAAATATTCATTCTCTGCCCTTTGTTAATTTGTTTTACAAGTATCATATTATCTATATTAGGAAATATGTGATTATTATTAATACAATGACTAGCGAAATTTGATTTATAAATTTCTGGCTTTTTATATGCATTAAAATGCTCTTTATATCTATCTTTATGTTTCTTTTAGTTTGTCCTATATAAACTATATTACAATAATCACATTTTTCTACACATCACATTTTATTCTAATTTATATACACAGTTTTTTTCATGCATATTAATAATATTATTATTATTCATTATATTTATTAATTTATTATTAGTATTATATGCGAATTTTATGTTGCTATCTTTAAACAATTTTGTGATATTTTTTTACGTCATTATTAAAAAATATAAATGAAGTCCATATGACATTTTCATAATTATTTTTGTAAATTAGATTATTATTTTGTTTCTTTAAAATATTATAATTAAGTTTATCAACAGTTTTCTTTTTATAGCCATTCTCAATTGCAATTTGATAGATAATGTTTTTCTCTCTTATCTTGTTTTCATTATTCAGAGGTATTTTATGTAATCTATATAATAAATTGTATAATGCAGCCATTTTTTCATTATACGAATGGTTAGAATTATTTGGTATAATTTGGTTAGTTTGTGTCGGTTTACGATATATGTTAAATTCAAATTCATTATTATGTCTTATAATTGTTATATCTAGAAAGTTGATCTTATTATTTTTCTCCATTTCATGAGTAAAATTAATATTTTTATTTATCTCATTTATTTTATCTAAAATAGTTATTAAGTTTATACCATTATTATTAGATACATACAAACCATCATCTACATCTAAACCAATAACAGTTTTTATCAAATGACTGTAAAATTTTATTTATTTTATCATCTATATATTGTAAAAATATTTCACATATTATATTCGATGAGGGAGAACCCATGGCAAGACCATCTTCCTGTTTGTAAATTTTAATATTATATGAAAATAATTTTGATTTAATATTATTTAAATGTAATTATAATTTCTAATATTAATTTTCTATCTTTTTCATTTTGCTCTAATCTAGATTTTATAATATTGATAGTCTCTTTTATAGGAATATTTGTGTACATATTTTTTTATATCTAATGATATTAATTTTGTTTTATTATCAATATTAATTATTTTTAATTTTTCAATAAGGTTAATAGAATTACTTATGGTATGTTTATTATTTAGTTTCATTTTATCTTTAAGAATAGATGTTATGGTTTTAGAAATTTAATAAGAAGGGGCATTTATAAAATTTACTAATGGTCTAATTGGTTTCTCAATTTTGTGTAATTTAATAAGTCCATTCATTATTGGATTTTTTGAATTATCATTCATATAATTACTAACATTAATTTTATTAAATAATTTATAAGAAGATTTTATTAAATTTTGTATTTCATTTCGGTTTTTCTTCGTAGGATCCTTATATATTTCATTAAATTGATTTTCATTTACATATTTTTCTGTTTTATTTATGTGTTCGTCCTTATTAATAATTACAATAGCATTATTTTTATCAGCCTTTACTGTAATTACATTGTTATTTTGTAGTTTATCTTTTAAATCTTTAACTCCTAAATATGTTTTTCCTAAATATGTTTTGAATTGTAAATTCAATTATAATTATTGTATTTGTAATTTGACTTAGTTCTTTATTAATACGCAAGAATACATATTGCGATATTTATATATATATATATATATATATATATATATATATATATATATATATATATATATATATATATATTGTATTTTTAAGATGAAATTTTTCTTGATAAAATGTATATGTTTAATAAAACCATTTTCATACAAGAATAAAACCTTTTTTTATTTTATTACAAAGTTTAAGCTTACTCTGTCAAGCTACTCAGAGTCTTGATGTAGGAACAGAATAAGTTAGAAGTATGATAAGTCAGTTTTGATAATGCCGATACTGCTAATCGGCGAAAAGCTTAAACTTTGTAATAAAATAAAAAAAGGTTTCATTCTTGTATGAAAATGGTTTTATTAAACATATATATATATATATATATATATATATATATATATATAAACGCTAAAAACAATTTTGTTATAAATTAATTACAATTATATTAGTAACAACTACATGAACTGTTTTGAAAAATAACTTTGCAGAAAAAAGTTCTTCTAAGAGTATGTTAATGTAAGTGCTAATTTTATATTTGCTGGATTTGGTACGATTATATATGTTCAGAATGTATATTTTCATTTATTTTCTTATTACGCTCAGTACAAAATGTACTATATTAAAAATTAGAATATCAGTTTCTAAGAATTAAAAATTTTAATGCTATTTTCACCAAATTAATTATGTTTTATTTTAGGGAAAATGTGATGAAAAATTAATTGTAATCATATTTTTTCAAAACTAGAAAGTTCTTTATCTAGAATAATGAATAAATGAAACAAATTAAAGATAAATTCTATAGAAAAATAATAACACAAAGAAAATCATGAAATCATGATCGACCATCAGCAACGAAGTTAAAAACTTTGTCTAAACAAAAATATCACCCCCCCCCCCAATATCAAATTTGGTAAAATGGTCTCTGACCAAACATACGAAACCTTATAAATTATTACAAAACCCTAAAATGATAATTTTGGAATATGGAGTGTGGAAATCAAGTGTAGTAGGATATTGTTATCATGATAGTCAGAAGTATTTATAATCGAAACAACTGACCATAACGAAACACGATGAGCCGAGACTTCAAAAATCGATTACGTCTATTCGAGAACCATCGCGTTTGTACGGATTTCTAACGTGACATAGACCTAGTATTATTTTAATAATTACAGTTACTGAGTATCAAGTGACAGATATCTATGTTCCTCTCTGCACTTTACTCCAGTTCTGCTGCACTCTGAAGATAATGAGCTTCTTGAAAATGCATTTAGAAGATGAAAACTTATATGTGGCAATGAGACAAATTCATAATTTTCATTAGACGACACCACTATCATAACTATGCTATTAAAAGGTGAAAATTAATTCCTTTTGAGTAAAACAAATTATCAGTTTTATTTAGTACACACTTTAAAGTTTAATGTTTACATACAAGTAAGAATCTGAAACTAAAATGAATAGAGACTAAGTTGTTCAAAGCGAATGTTGTTTTATTATTATTTATTTGAAACGTAAATCCTAAAACAGTTCAAAACTTTTAAAATATTTTAAAAACATAAACCCTATACTAAGTTGTAAATTTTTTTAGGAAAGAAATTAAATAGAAGTTAAAAACCTTATAAATTACCAATAAAAATGTATAATAGTTATGTCTTTGTGGTGATAATAAATCTTTTGCACATAAAAAAGACACAGATAAATCTTTATCTAGTTTATTTTAACTAACCTATTCATTATTTAATTTAACCTTAAATAAATTATATTTTTTAACATATTATTGGTTTTATCATGTTCATTTATGTAATAAAGGTTTTGTTATTGAATATTATTAGTATTATAGAAATGTATTTATAATGGTTAGCGTTCATTAAAACCATATAAGACCATTGAAAGACCATTCGTTATTTCCAATCGACAAGTGAAAAGTAATTGAAACGTTCCTTAAGAAAATAAAGATTTCTGGGAAATAAAATCTTCTGAGGAAACTGTACTTTATATTCATTTATCTTCCTGTTGAAGAGCAGTCGTCAATTATTTCTAAATTTAAGAAATATCAAGACATTAATGTCTTCTGAAGGTAAAATAATTTCGTTCGCCTTATAAAATGTCAAGAAAGGGAGACAGTATTATATTTTATGATAAACGTTTGGTTTCGTGGAAACAAATTATTAAAGGCCAAGAGATAAGAAAAGCGAACTACATGAATGCTTTGTGGAAACGTGTTTTGTATTTGAGTGTAAAGAGTGTTTGCATTTTAATAACCTACTTAGCGTTGTAGACGTGCCCTCGTTTTTTACTCGTGTTTGTAGTGGTAAAGACGTTGCTTCTCGTTAGCTAACGTCATTATAATTTGTCTTCAGCAGTTGCCACAAATCCAACAACAGGGCATTTTATTCCCAGATTTATATTTCATCAGTCTTTTTTTAAAGATGTATTGTGGCCCAGCGTGTAAGAAAAGCTGTAAATATAGTAAAACGGTAGAGCGTGACGATATGACAGTAATTCAAACGGAAGTATGTAAATGTCCGGAGATCAACGAATTAGGCCTATATTCTGAAAAATCCGATTGCAAAATATGGCTGGTATCTAAACAGGTGTTTTGGGCTTCACTTACAAATTGTTAGTAGAATATGTGCAGAAAACTTTAAATATCATTTTCCTTTTAATTATTTTTCCAAACTAATAGGCACGTCACTATGTCTCCGATAGAGAGAAGATCAACTTCCGATAGATGACCCTCCACACGGGACAACATAACCATCTTACATCTACTATCAGAGAGTTCCAGTGTTGTAATTTTGTTGTTATTTAAAAATGATTTACACATTAATTTTAAATTATTTAAAAATTCCATTACCACACCATTACATAAAACACTAAACAATATGTTCTTTTCAATAAAGCTTTAGAAATACATGTAAAAGTTAAAATTTAGTATAAGTAACTTGATAATTAAAAAACCAAAACAGTTCAGTAATACAAACATTGCATATAACCATATACTCCCTTCGCATAAGATTATTTCTCATTTTTTAATTTCATGTTCAAACAAAGCGCAAATTTGTTTTATTTTCAGACCAACTTACTTGAACTCTATATCCGTTATAATGAAAAGCGTGAAGAATAATAATTACATAGTTCTCATTACTGTGTAATTGTTTTCTAAACCTTCCGCATCTAAAACGTTTGCATTTATTTATTCCTTGCTTGAATTCCCCTTTCTTTGTTGTGGAGTAAAATTATTTAAACATAATCATACATAACATACAAAAAGTACGAAAATCGTATATAATGCAAATATTTACCTACTATTAAAATGCATTCTACATTATAACAGGTCTTAAATTGTAGTTTTGAACGAGTAAGTGGTATATTTTGTCCATTGGCTATAGAACGAACAAATACTATTCAAAACGTCTGGCATTGAAATCACTTCCACCAGTGCTTGCCAAATTACCTTTTGACAACGTCTACATAATATATTTAGACACCAATGGATGCATAAAGTGTGTACAAATGTAAACAAAATACCGTAAAATTTCCATCTTATTTAATTTTTTTCATACTTTAAATGAATGTTTTATAGTCGGTCTTATCGCGGGCCAAAATGTAAAACCTTTATGACCTGAGAGAGTTGATACGCATTACAACTTCGAAAAAAAATTTTTTTAAATTTTTGTGAGCTCAGAATCGTTTTTGTTATTTAATGAGAAAAAAATTAAAAACCTCTTTACTCTTCCACATGCACAAAGTTGTTGAAATTTTAAGCGACCTATTTCTCACAATGTTACATTTCATAAGCGTTAACTGTATATTATTGCTATTTAAACTATTTCCTTACACATTTAAAAAAAAATTCAACTCTTTAGATTTTAATTAAAATATATCTACTGTTGGACTTATAACATATTAATTATTTATTATGAAGTTTAAAAATCAGTTTATTTATTAAATGTCAATTTACTTCACTCAAAAACTATAAATTCTATATTATTCAATGCATTTATTGTTTTTGGAGTCTGAGTGAGTAGGCATACAACACTTGACTAAGAAAATTGAAATTCTGGGTTTTTAGTAGCGACAAATAATATCTGGGTGCTTGTTCATCCCCCAGGACGATTCAGCCAATGAACATCAGGGATAATAATGAGGGATTGAAGAGTAGAGCCGGTCACATTACATTCCTTAAATGCCGTAGTGCTCAAGTGAGGCATCTCTACCCTGTCTCAATGGGGTAAACAGGAGACACTATTAAAAGATAGTATTTGGAGAAACTAGCCAGAAGCAGGCGGAAATGAATACAATGAGGTAAACAGGAGACACTATTAAAACATAGTATTTGGAGAAACTAGCCAGAAGCAGGCGGAAATGAATACAATGGGGTAAACAGGAGACACTATTAAAACATAGTATTTGGAGAAACTAGCCAGAAGCAGGCGGAAATGAATACAATGGGGTAAACAGGAGACACTATTAAAACATAGTATTTGGAGAAACTAGCCAGAAGCAGGCGGAAATGAATACAATGAGGTAAACAGGAGACACTATTAAAACATAGTATTTGGAGAAACTAGCCAGAAGCAGGCGGAAATGAATACAATGGGGTAAACAGGAGACACTATTAAAACATAGTATTTGGAGAAACTAGCCAGAAGCAGGCGGAAATGAATACAATGGGGTAAACAGGAGACACTATTAAAACATAGTATTTGGAGAAACTAGCCAGAAGCAGGCGGAAATGAATACAATGGGGTAAACAGGAGACACTATTAAAACATAGTATTTGGAGAAACTAGCCAGAAGCAGGCGGAAATGAATACTTCTTTAGTTTATGTGAAGATATTAATGACAATATAAGTAATAATTTTGTGTAAGTAGTTAAGTTTATAACTGGTGGTTGAATACGGTAATGCTCGGTAACAAGGTCACTGATTGTTTTCAAGCTTAATTTATTTAGTTTGGTTTAAATTTATGTTGTTGTATTTTAGTATTTGTATAAACCTTACAATATATTGATTTCTCCACAAACTTGACATCTTCCTTAGAAATACGTCTAATGCAACGTATCGGATGCTGGCGTCCCTTAGGAGTTAATCATCTCCTGCTTATTTCCAGATCTGCGTTGGTCGTGATACAGATCATAGTGGACATTTGTGCACAGGCTGTAACGTCTTGCAAATGAAATAAAAATTGCTCTTTTTACTGTGCAAAACTGAAAAGCATAGGCCTAATTAAATGTTTAAAAACTTTTGAAACTTTGTGGAACTCTTACAACTTTAACAAACTAAATATTTTATTGAATTCGATTATTATAGGTAGGTTGGTTAAATAGATTGTGTTTCTTAAATTTGAGTACCGCAATAAAGTACTAGTGGATATACCCGCCTTAAGTTTCACTGTACAGTAAAATCATTCATTTATATGAAAAGATTAAAATGTGATCCCAAAAAACTCCAAAAATATGACTATAGGTTAGAATTAAAAATTTAAAAAAAAAACAGTAATATATAAAATTTAAAACACAAAATAGCCTAGGTAAATAATTATATATGTAGCACAAAACTCTATGAGCAGTAAAATAAATACTATATTTAGCGTAAAAACTGTGCGTAGTTTCATGAGACGATAAATAGAACTCGATACATGAACGCCAATAAAAACGACAAGGGCTCGCATTTGGTGACCACATAATACAAACCGTCTAGGGTTATACAAACCTACAAATACAACACAAATTTACCAGTTTCATCTTTGCTATTGAAGTATGGAATGTACAAACATAAGCTCTATTTCATGACTACAATCGTCATGGACTAATCAAATTAATAAAAAACACATATAATACCCTGTCCGCTCCCGATATTGACAGTGTTCCTTTACATCCTGCGTCACGAAGCTCGCCAACGCACTCTGGTGGCTAAGCAATACAATGAAAGTAGGCCTAACGGCTAGTATAATCCAACACGTATTGTAACAGTAAGCCTTCTATAATTTTGTCTTAGTTCGGAAGTTTTATTTCCCGAGTTCTTAAGTTATTGTAATTTAGGTGGTAGAAAAGTGTTTACCTCCTCAAAATATTGTTCTGTAAAATATATTTTACTTAATTCATAAAAATTATCTACTTGCTATTTTTGAAACAGATAATGAATTTTGTTTCTTATTAGCTGTTGCTAATTTCCTTTGATTTTAATATTATTTATAATATTATTTTATTATTATAATATTTCCTCTGATTGCATCTTACAATCAGAATCATGTCCATAGTAAGGTACACGTAGGTTCAATTAAAACGATTCCCCCAGATAAACCAATAAACGAAATCAATGTTTGAACAAACAAGCTTCAGAACTATGAGAAATATCGGTAACATGTTACTACTCACATGATGGCATTTTTAATGTTCTGTCAGTCAAAGAAGAATTCTTGACTACTATATTACGCGATGTGATCTCTTATTTCTGACGTGAATATCGTAATTATATAGTTTAATACACATGTCGCTTCAAAGTAGGTTTCATGGGGGGAAACTATTAAAAAGAGTGTTCACAAAGGATAAACACAAAAGTAAAATTTCAAATAAACCTTTCCGCTGACACACTTTTATGGCAAACCCAATGTCGGTTTCCTGTAGATGACAGTGACATGTGTTTATGTTTATTTTGGTTATTTGCATATTCAGTAAGTACCACAGTAACTTTGACATTTTAAAGTAAATAAAACCAATATATATATATATATATATATATATATATATATATATATATATATATATATATATATATATATACATAAGTCATTTTAATATGTTCACTGACCAAAAGAATGTAATGAAACCACTTTTATTGGCCTAAATAACCTGTTACATTACAAACTTTTACTAGCAATATATATAATAACAAACCTTCCTCAACTTTTATCTAGCTTCAAAACTTAAATATTTCTATATGTATAAGATTACCCCATAAAGTTATATCCCCGATGTGTAGTTAAGAATAGAGTTATCAACTCTATTATAATTTTGTTTTATAATATCTATTCTGTGTATGTTGTACTTTATAATTACTTTTCTTTAATGTAGTTCTATATATCGCTTGAATTTCTGTTTAATAATTTTAAAATCTAATGTTGCTTGACTATTAGAAATATTATAAATTACCCAAGGAAACAAGAAGGAAACAAGTAATATATATAAATATATATATATATATATATATATATATATATATATATATATATATATATATATATGCTAATACGTATTCCTTCACGGATGGAAAAATATGATGAATATTTACTATCTGGAGTACATCCGTTAATTCTGCAGTCCATAAATTCGCAGTTCCGACGTTTTGCTAGAAACTCATCCAGCATTGACGAGGTGAACCCAACAACAGTAGAAGAGCGAGAGACTGCTGGATGAGATTCTAGCTAAACGTCGGAACTGCGAATTTATGGACTGCAGAATGAACGGATGTACTCCAGATAGTAACTATTCATCATATATATATATATATATATATATATATATATATATATATATATATATATACGTATTCCTTCACGGATGGAAAAATATGATGAATAGTTACTATTCATATATAGTTACTATAGGAGCCGAGTTATCTACGCTCTTCACTTGCTCTTCTACTGTTGTTAGGTTCACCTCGTCAATGCTGGATGAGATTCTAGCGAAACGTCGGAACTGCGAATTTATGGACTGCAGAATGAACGGATGTACTCCAGATAGTAACTATTCATCATAGGAGCCGAGTTATCTGCGCTCTTCACTCGCTCTTCTACTGTTGTTAGGTTCACCTCGTCAATGCTGGATGAGATTCTAGCGAAACGTCGGAACTGCGAATTTATGGACTGCAGAATGAACGGATGTACTCCAGATAGTAACTATTCATCATATATATATATATATATATATATATATATATATATATATAT
>JBAIZL010000001.1:319061061-319133561 GCA_036971475.1 Prosapia bicincta | reverse complement strand
TTATTTAATTTTAAGTCGACTGCTTCCAAAACTAATTAGCAAAACTGAATGTAAACGGACAGACCTATCTGAGCATTGGGAAAACACTTCAAGAATCTCTGCGCAATACATTCCCTAATTGCGTCTACATTCGGCGACCTAGTGGACAAGCTTCAAGCTTATAAGTAATAAAATAAAACGACACAGACTATATATATATATATATATATATATATATATATATATATATATATATATATATATCATGATATCCATTGCCAAAACAGTTTCAAATGTGCAGTTAGGTTATCAAATATTACCGTTAAAAGGCCATTAATGTATCCTGATTTTGAAGTATCAAGGCCATACAAATATTCCTTGTATGATAAATACTTGAAGATACTAAAACACATTTCTAAGTACTTACACATACACAGGATAATTTAATATTTACTTGAATGTTAGGTATGTAGTATTTATGGACATACTGATGTATGTATTCGGTTAAAAACATATCCATTTGTCAGTATGTGACAAACGTATGTTATAAATAGAGGAAAATTAACTAGCTACAATAAACAAAAAGAAATCTTGAATGACTCTGTCATTTGTTAATTGATTTTGGAAGCTGTACATTTCTTAAAATTTAATAAAATCACGGTTTACCTCATTGTTCGTAATTTCCTCACAAATATATGTCTAATAAAATCAATTTGACATTTTAAATTTTATTTGTATTTTGTTGTAATGTTTTAATTAATATATATATATATATATATATATATATATATATATATATATATATATATATATATATATATATATATATATATATATATATATTTAACTTTGCATCACTGTTTTCTTGTATTCACTTATTACTTTTACTATATGTACTTAAACAAGAACCTTACTTGGTATTTATGCGAGTTAACTTTCAAAGATTGATAGTATATTTATTATCGAGCATCACTGACCAAGAGTCGTAGTAGACTGCGAGCTGTGTGGAATTCCTGTTGTCACAAGGTGTGGTGTACCGTTATTGTTCTGCACTGTGGGAGTCTTTGAATTTAGTCTTAGCGTTAATTTTGTCTACTAGGTTGATTAACTTATCATTTTTTTTATTGTATTTGTATTTGTTCGTTTATGATAATATTTTTCTGTTTATAAATTTGCAGTTGTTCCCAGATTGCTATTTTTTACCATTTCTGGCCAGAGGCCTTTTTGTGCAATTTTATTAAGTGAACATTTTCTAATGTGGGGAATGTGTGTTTGTTTTTGATGGTGTTTGTAGCTAAGTTTGAGTTGTAAGTTTGAAGTTTAATGTATGCGGTTAATGTATTGAAGTGTTCTGAATATCTGTCTTTTTTTGGCCTATGTATATTTTATTACAGTCTGGCATTCGATTTTGTATATTCCGTTATTACGCGTGGGACATATTTTTTCAGGTTGGTTTATTTTAGTGATTAAGTTTCCTGTGTTTTTGTAAGCTATGTTAATAATATTTTTTTAAATTATTTTAATCCTTTTATGTTGTACCCTGTGTATGTGAATGTGGCCCATTTTGTTGTTGTTTGTAGTTCGATTGTAGGTTGTTTTATTAATTAAATATTTTAAATTCTAATTTATCTATAGTTTTTTTATTGCTTTTTTTATTTGATATATTATTTGTTTTAGGTAGTTTTAGCATTCTATATAAGAGTGAGTTGGAAGCAGCCATTATATATATATATATATATATATATATATATATATATATATATATATATATATATATATATTAAAAAAATATTACAAATTTCTAGTATTCCTGAGGTTGTTGTTACTGTTTGCCAACGAAAAGCTTTGAATTGTAAATTCAATAAATTATTCTTGTATTGCAAATTGTTTTATTTCTTTATTAATACACAAGAATACATATTATAGTGTATATATATATATATATATATATATATATATATATATATATATATATATATATATATATATATATATATATGCTGATACGTGGTCCTTTACGTATGGAAAAATATGATGAATATTTAAACCTGGAGTACATCCGTTCATTCTGCTGTGCATAAAATCGCAGTTCCGACATTTCGATAGAATCGAACTGTTGTGGAGTTCACCTCGTCAATGCTAGATAAGATTCAAGTGAAACATCGGAACTGCGATTTTATGCACTGCAGAATGAACGGATATACTCCATAAATTAACTATCCGTCATATATATACTATGATCCGATTAAATATTAATGAATTAAAGATACACAATAAATTAAGAAATAAAAACCATAAACTAAATGTTGAAATTCTGTAAATAGAAGTATATTATTAACTTATTGGTTGCCCTTTTCGGTTTTTTAAATAACATTTTTTTGACATAATAATTTTATATTTTTATATTAAACAAACCGTACAACAATCAGTTGGGCAATTTCAATATTATAAAATAATACACTTTATTTGTTTCCGTATTGTCAAACATTTATTTAGTTTTGTTTTTAAATACTTAGCATTTTCTACCTCACTTTTTTTCATTCCCTTTTACACATATATTTTCTCTCAAGCCTACTATTTTCTATTAATAATTTTTTTATAGGCTATAAAAAAGCCCATAAAAAATATTTTTTTTATAGACTATATCATTTGAAGTCTATGTTTTTATTTAATTTTTAAAAACTTTTACTTTTTTTCTCTTGTCTTTACATTCTTTCATATAACATTCTTTCTTGTTTAAAACAATTTAATAGTTTGGTTATTTAACCTGTATTCCTTTAACTTGAATATTTTGCTAAAATAAACCTAAATAATATTCTACCCTTGTTACACTATTAATCAAAAATATTTTTACAACGGTCCTGAATGTTTCTTTTTTGATCTTGCTCTGATGTTCTGATCAAAAATATCAGTAAGATCAAACATCCTACTTTTAATTAATACATGTATTGCTAGATTTTTTTTAAAAACTTATAAATTATATAATCTTTTTTTGTGTACCTTAACCACTCGTTCTCTAAAATGTTTAGGTTTTGGCGCCAACTCTTCTTATAATATGAACTCCCTAAATATTTTCAAATTGTCTTTAAAATTATTTTTTATTGCCTTAGTAATAATAATAATTCAATTAAATTCTGAAATTGAAAAAAAATCTTGATATTTATAGGGAGTTATTGTATTAATCATATCCCAACTTTCAAACTACTTTGGTCCTTCAAGAGTAAACACTACCGAACTATAATTCAAATCAAACATATTTTTTCATACAACTATTAATGTTATGTATCGTAACATTAGCTATAACAAGTAAAAACTCATTTGATGACAATATCGGAATTTGAAATGATTAAATAATGTATCATATATTTATAAATTTAGAAATTGTTCTGTATTTAACGTCGTTACAGAACTCGACGCTTTATAAAAAAGTAATAAATCAAATACTAATTGCAAATATTAAGATCCTTCTACGGATAAATAAATCTTTTTGTTCAGTTTTTATTAAAAGATGGACTTAGTGTTAATGGAAAGTTCTTTCGTCGATTATAAGTTTAAGATTGACACATTAAAGGTAATATACTGTTTGTTTTGCATTAAATATAATTGTAAATTATGTTTTTATAATATTGAAAATAATATATATATATATATATATATATATATATATATCTCAATGTCTCGATAATAAGTAGGTAAAAAAGACTTGTATTCTTTTCAAGGTTATGAAATACGGTGTTACATATGTATCATATAATTTGAATTGCAACAACCTATAATAAAAATCAGTCATATATATTTAGCTCTGTGCGGCATTACCAACATTCTGTTAACCACATCGTTATTTGACCTTAATGATAGAAAAAACGACAAGTAAACAGATTATATAACATTTCCGGTGTTGGGCAATTCGTTAGAACCTATCAAACAGTATAACACCTTAGTTCCCCCTCGTTTCCCTTACCTCTATCGCAAAATAGTATTTTTTGTTGCAAAACAAACGCATAAATCATTGTTGTACCTATAAATAATTGAAAATGTAACCATTAAAATAGTATTGCACTTTTAAATGAAAGAGTATATTAAAATTTATTTCGAGGTATCACTGCGGCCTATAGGTTGCTAGAGGCATTCATTTACCTTTGTTTTATGGTGCCGGCTTATATCCTGGTATCATGCATTGCCAAGATAAATTCTAGTCTAATATATCCATGGCCTAGACCTTCTAAGCTTGCAAACATTCTGAAAGCTCTCCTACTGGCTGTACGACCTTCGTACAACTTTATCTTATACACATTTGGAGAGTGAAAGAATTTATTTAGTTTCTTGTTATTACATTACATCTGAAAAACTCGCATTTCGTGTAAACGAATCAAAACTATTAAATACTTTAAAGTTAATTAAATTTTACTACAAAATATATAAGTTTAAGAATTTAACTTACACAGAAACTGTTGTTTTTGCTCAGTGTATTCCCCATTAATTTCCTTGATATTATTTTGCTGGTTATTATTTCACTTACCTAAAGTAAGAGAAAACAGAATCAGTTAGTATTTGTTACATATTTTGAATATATACTTTAACTTTGAAGAACATTTTAATACATAATACTTTGCTTTTTACTGTAGAACAAACAATTCACAACGATGAATTGAAATATATTTGAGTATATTTTTTTGCGTTACAATATTATTCTTTGTTGATTCGTTTCGGAATAATTCCATTCTCAAATTTCCAATAGTACTCCTAAAGTTTACGTGGGTGAGTTGTGATATGTTTTTGAGAATGGATTTATTCCGAAACGCGTCAACAAAGAAAAATATTGCAATGTTAGGAGAGGCAGAAAAATGTACACAGATATTCCTAACATAAGTGAGGATAAATATGTTAGGAATGAATAAAAACATTGAATAAAACCACTTTTTGAAAAATCATTTCCTATAGTTTCGTCACATAGTCAAAACTTAATTACTATAACTAAAATCACCCGAAACAAATACACAATTCCCTTGAGTTATGCATTTCATTATATAATTTCTTTTATCATGAGGAAAATTGCATTTAAATCAGTTGCAAATAGTTGGTGTCATTAAATTGTTGGTAACCTGGCTTTCGTCACAAATACAAATTTAATAATTACCGTTTTCACCTTTACAATACAACAATAAAAAATAGTTTTTAATAATAGTTTACCTTCATTTGTAAAACACGTGCAAGTTTTCTTAAAACAAAATCAATAAACTTAAATTTGACTGTTACATAAAATTATTATAAATACTTTGAAAATATATGTAATTAGAAACAAACGAACTGATAATATGTAGGCTATCGGATAATCGAATAAAACGACATCTGTTGTTTAGCCACAACTTATATCTATAGATATAAATATAGCCATAGCCACAGCCACTGTTGTATACTTGTCTCACTTGAATTAGAGGTCTGGTCTAGTTTTCTCCAAACGTAACTAATTGAAGAAAGTCAAATTAATTATACTTATTATTAAATGGGATTGAGATCAATAAATGTACACGATGAGAATATATGTTGGATAAGTGCAATAAAAGGATATAAAATATTATATAGCATAAATTGTTTGTATTCTAATAGTTAGCTGTAATATCATTTTCTAAATAATTTTAGTAACCATTAAAGTTATTGACTACAGTTACAAATCATTGTCCTTGAAATACCTGTTCCGTAGGATACAAACAACCCAGTACAACATTAAGTGTACTGCAGAGATATGCAGAGCTTTGTTCGAACATTAAAAACTGTTATAAATGTCTGTATTTTGCAAGGGAGGTTGATGCTAGGGATGATTCCTGGCCAAATCCAGTAAAAACTAAAGGATCTGGAGCTATTTAGACTATCACTTCATTTTTACACAGAGTATCAAGGTGGGAGTGGAATCTTTTTATAGATTGCAGCTAAGAAGGTGTGAGCAGTGGATACCCAGTGAGGGTAGAGATAGGGCAACGCAAAGTCCTTTAACCCACCGTGCCATGATATGTCCAGCAATAGAGTTACAAACTAATCAAACAAAAGTTACATAATTCAAAAATACCGTTTTTAATACAACAATAAATCTTACAAACAATAGATAACAACGTGAGAACACATTATACTAAACTGTTACACCTTAATGTTTTAAGGCTTCTTGTATAATTCCTAATAATACATGTACTTGCAATTGTCACTGTTAATAAACATTATTTTTTCAACTTAAAATACCCTACAATGGAATTATTTCTACTCTGTTTTAGTGCGAAACACAGGTCCCCGAAGTAGGAAATCATTATTTGTGATACGGCAGGTAGTAAAAAAGGACAAGTTGTAAATATCTTAGCTCAATAACTGCTGTTACGTTTGGTAGTGAGAAATAACACTAAAAAATAATAGCGGGAAAGAATATTTTAGCTAGAGGTAGGGAAAAGAGATATTAAATTTGGGAAAGAATAACTTTGCTAATGGTAGAAAATGAATTTGCAAGTGGGAGGGAATATACAAACTATTAGTGGGAGAGAGTAATTTTTCTAGTGGCAGGGAATAGAAAAATTATTATTGGAAGGGAATAATTTCACTAGGGACAGGAAATAGAGAAATTAAATGTGGGGGAGAATACTTCACTAGGGGTAGGAGATAGAGAAATTATTAGTGCGGGAGAGAGATTTTTCTAGCGGCAGGGAATAGAAAACGTATTAGTGGAAGAGATTTATTTCACTAGAGGAGGAAATAAAGAAGTTATTATTGGGCAGAATAGTTTTACTAATGGCGGGGAATAGAGAAATTAATAGTGAGAGAGAATAGTTTTACTAGTGGTAGGGAATAGAAAAATGAATAGTGGGAGAAAATAGTTTTACTAGTGGCAGCGAATAGATAAATTAATAGTGGGAGAGAATAATTTCACTAGGGGCAGGGAATAGCGAAATTATTAGTAAGAGAGAATAACTTTACTAGAGACAGGAAATAGAGAAATTATTAGTGGAGGGAGTAATTTTACTAGTGTCATTGAATAGAGAAATTGTTAGAAAAGGAAAATAATTTTACCAGTGACAGGGAATAGAGAAATTATTATTGGTCAGAATAGTTTTACTAATGGCGGGGGATAAAGATATTATTAGTGGAATAGATAAATATTACTAGTGGCAGGGAATAGAGAATTTATTATTGGTCAGAATAGTTTTACTAATGGCGGGGGATAAAGATATTATTAATGTAAGAGATAAATCTTACTAGTGGCAGGGAATAGAGAATTTATTATTGGGCAGAATAGTTTTACTAATAGCGGGGGATAAAGATATTATTAATGTAAGAGATAAATCTTACTAGTGGCAGGGAATAGATAATTTATTATTGGGCAGAATAGTTTTACTAATAGCGAGGGATAAAGATATTATTAGTGGAATAGATAAATATTACTAGTGGCAGGGAATAGAGAAATTATTATTGTGCAGAATAGTTTTACTAATGTCGGGGAATAAAGATATTAATAATGGAAGAGATAAATCCTACTAGTGGCAGGGAATAGAGAAATTATTATTGGGCAGAATTGATTTACTAATGGCGGGGAATAAAGATATTAATAATGGAAGAGATAAATCTTACTAGTGGCAGGGAATAGAGAATTTATTATTGGGCAGAATAGTTTTACTAATGGCGGGGAATAAAGATATTATTTATGGAAGAGATAAATCTTACTAGTAGCAGGGAATAGAGAATTTATTATTGGGCAGAATAGTTTTACTAATGGCGGGGGATAAAGATATTATTAATGGAAGAGATAAATCTTACTAGTGGCAGGGAATAGAGAATTTATTATTGGGCAGAATAGTTTTACCAATGGCGGGGAATAAAGATATTATTAATGGAAGAGATAAATCTTACTAGTGGCAGGGAATAGAGAAATTATTCTTGGGCAGAATTGTTTTACTAATGGCGGGGAATAAAGATATTATTAATGGAAGAGATAAATCTTACTAGTGGCAGGGAATAGAGAAATTATTAGTTGGAGAGAATAATTTTGCTAGGATCAGGATCATATAGTCATAAGAACGTCAATAATTTATCACAAAAAGGAGTAATTGTTTCTACATTGTACATTTTGCAAAGACGATCTATAGTAAATATTTATTAAACATTAAAAAAAAAAATTAATTTTAAAAAGTTGAGACAATTTCATAATTACTAAATCAAGTTGTAATAATTATTGATATAAAAAATATTTAAAATAGATACTAAATATTATTACTAAATAAAATAGTCAAATAGGGTATATATATATATATATATATATATATATATATATATCTATCGCAAAATGTATTCTTGTGTATTAATAAAGAACTAAGTCAAAATACAAATACAAGAATTATAATTGAATTTACAATTCATTTATAAATTATATATATATATATATATATATATATATATATATATATATTAAAACAACATATGTTATTCAAATACAATGGTATTATTTATTTATATTCAAAGCTTTTCGATGGTAAACAGTACCAGCATCATCTGGAATGAAAAATACAATAATGCAAGATGTAGGCCTAAAATATCTGTTATATATATATATATATATATATATATATATATATATATATATATATTAACTATTTATAATTGCAATATGAATCTACTGCCTTGTACGTTGCTAATATAGCAATACAGTAATAATATAGATCCTATTAACACGAAAAGTCAGGTAGTTTGGACAAACTAAATATCAAACTTTTGGAATTTTGTAATTAATTAGTCTAGAGTATATTACTTGTAAGCATTTCTTTTTTAAAAGGCCTTTTCAAATAACAAAACACATTAAATGTGGTTTTATTAACTTTGATTCGAACAAGGCCTTGTTAACGGAGTAAATTTTCAAAAACAATGACTTGAAAATAAGAAAACAAAGACTTTGGTGAAATAACAATCTGCTTTTTACCTAAAATTGCAGATATTCAAATTATCGTTACCAATTCCTTTGGATAAACATTGGGTTTATTAAAATAACGATAATTTTACACTAAACTCTATAAATATAAATGTCCTAATAAACTTCATACTAAAAAGGTTAAGAGTTCTAACGTATAAAACGTTTTTACTAATATTATTATTAAAATATAAATAATGAAAAACCTAATTGAACATATTATTTTGTGTAAAAGCTTCAAACTTGCAATGGCTATTTTATTAACTTTACTTATTGATATCTATACTCAAGACATAATATGTCTGATCAACTTTTTAATAAATGATGCTTTGCTTCAGCAAAGAGCGACTTATATACATGCCATTTATTATCTAATAGCTTCTTAACCATTAAGCTTTCTCCGCTTTATATTTACAGCAACTTCCTCCACTGACGATGACCTACTAATCCTCTTCATCTCTTAGAATAATTTTCCTTTTCATCATTTTATTCACACTACTTGTAAGACACATATATTCGTTATTTTCAATTCGTACTTACTTTAACATTCTCGAGGTTTCTACTAATAAAAATAATAAAGCTTACAAAATTTTTGTACTTAGCTTTTTCAACTTGTTATAAAACTGTTTTTATAAATTAATTTTCACTTTATTATTTCTTTATATCTTATATATGTTACCTCTGGTGCGTGTATGTTTATGTCTTGAAAACAGAAGAAGTATTTTCAAAAGAAGTGTCTTAGGAAAAGAATATAATTTTTACATTATTATTGTCATATAGACAAAAGTAATAGACAAAGATATCCATTTCAATAAATCAAAAAAAAAGTTTGAATTATAGTAATTGCGTGATCAACTAGTTATTTCCAATGTAATACATAATCTTTTACAATATTGAAAAAGTAATAAAATACTTTTACATTTCTAAACCTTTTTTAATATAAAAAAACGTTCCAAATGTATTCAATTCGTGAAAATACAAAGGAACAAAATTATTGGAAAATATTTTATCTTCAACAATATCCAACTATAAAGGCTATTAATTTCATAGTAAATGATCCAAAGTTAAGAGAAACAATTTATTTATATAGAAAAACTATACACATATATTTTTAAAATAGGATGTAACAATAATAAAAAGAACCAATTTAAGTACAATATTTGATAACTTTATAAAACAACTGTGGTGTAATGTTTAATTATTTTTTATATAAATAAAAGAAAAAAAGTCATTTGTGGTTTAGAGATTTCATTTATTTATGTTATACAATATTTTAATTTATTTCGATAAACTATAAGTAAAATAAATCAAATTTTAAAAATTTTTTTTAAAATGACAACTAAACATTACAGAAATTAATTTTGGTTGAGACGAAATAAAAAAACTATGAGAAGAATAATGAAGTACTTAAGCCCCCCCCCCCAATGCTATTACCACTACACATAATTCTTCAAACCGCCCTCAATAACATAAACTAGCAGCTTATAGCACCATGATATCGCCTATTAAAAATTCTCTTATATAGACAAGAACTAAGCACTATGAAACATACGGCACAAACCAATGCATACTACATAACATTGATTGATAAACTGTATAAACACTTGAAAAATAAACTCAACAACCCAATTTCTAAAAACCAACTCGACAAAACCACAAAATAAGGAAAGCTACCATACAGATAATGCAAAACTCATAACTTAACCAAATATAAATACGACATAGCGCACTCCAAACACGACACACTCAACAAACAATTGATCAGAACACCAAATATACATATTTCAATCTACACCCAACATACATACTCAACAACCAATTACATTATAAATTGCATATACTTTTTGACAATATATTCTCAAAATGATTTCAAAAAAACCAAATATCCCTCTTCTACCACACCACTACTCTTACCCCACCTCTCCTCTAACCTAAAGCAAGCAAAAGGTATGTGGGATATATCTTACGAAACGGCCGTCCTTATTAAGCAACAAAATACTACATGCATGACTATCATATGAATATATGTTCATCTACTTTAGTGTAAACTAGTAGTTCAAGTTAAGACGGAATCAAATAATAGTAGTAAAATAGTAGTTCGTTTATAAAAAAACTTTAATGTATGAAAAAAATAGGAAATTTATCATTGTAATACTTTACAGATATTACACGTAGGTGCAATTGAGGATATAATAGTATAGCAAAAAAAAAATTTAATTTAAATATACAAAAAAATGTGCTATAAGCTTTTTTACATCAAAAACCAACATAAATTACGAGTGTATTTTGCTTCGCTTTATTACAGCAAGAAAACAACATTTTCATCTATATCAAAGTCGCATTAGTGTTTTATATTAAGACCTTAAGAAATTTCGATGAGAATACATTAAGTAAGTTAGACGAAGCGCCTTACTTTGCTCTCTGTAGGCCTAAAGAGTCAAAGTTCAAGCCGCAGGATAGGCGACTTCTGACAGTGAATAAATTTGGATAATGAACTGGACTAAAGGCAATTGAATTAAAAGGAATAGCAGTTGAATTGGCCACAATTTATTGAGAAGAGGCAATAATCCTATATATTCAAATGAGTACCGGTTTGAACAGGATTTGTTTCAATGTGTATTTTGTGTGTTATATTTATTTTACAGTATAAAGTCAGTGAGACCATATCTCTGTATTTTATGCATTAGTGGGGTTTTCCTAATTCAGTAAGTAAAGCTCTATTTTATCCACTTGCATGGAATTAATCAGATTATAATGCTTCGAACACATCGTTAGATGTAGCCGGTAGGGAATAAGTGATAGATTCATTTCTGACGGTGGAAACCACCTGGACGATTACAGAAGGGTGGAAACCTAGCGAGAAGTAAGACAGTCTAAACCTTAGAGAACTACAACGCGTCGCGAGCTGGTGTTTCTTGAAGGGATTCATCATAGCAAGATTGACAAGCTTTAAATATATAAAAATTTTTTATAAAAGTTCTATAATTATTCAATTAAATGAGTCTCTAGTCTATCTTTTCTAAATATAATTGTTTGTTTATAAATAAGTAATTACCAAAATTAGGCTCATAGATGTTGCAAGTGACAATTCGCAGTAGTTTTATTTCTGAATACTCCAAAATTATATTAACTATCATGACACAAACATTCGAGTTCATCCACACTAAGCGCGCGCTTATTATATATATATATATATATATATATATATATATATATGTGTGTGTGTGTGTGTGTGTGTGTGTACGTGTATGTGTGTGTGTAAGTGCGTGTGTGTCTGTATGTTTGTGTATGTAACAGTGTGTGTGTGTGTGTGTGTGTGTGTGTGTGTGTGTGTATGTGTGTGTGTGTGTGTGTGTGTGTGTGTGTGTGTGTGTGTGTGTGTGTGTGTGTGTGTGTGTGTGTGTGTGTGTGTGTGTGTGTGTGTGTGTGTGTGTGTGTGTGTGTGTGTGTAACTTTGTGTGTGTGTATACTCACACATTTTTTTAAAAATAAACTCTAAGCCTGTTTATGACTACATTGATTAAAGTACGTTATAATTTTGGATTCCATGATTTTTTAAATTCATTTTATTCATCAAATTTTTTGAAATTATTTTTTCTCAATGATTGTTGATTTTTTTACATTTTATTTTGAGTTTTTGGCCACGGAAAATCCATTGGCACCGGTCTCAAACTGGGGAAAATTTGGGATTCCGTACCAGTGGCACCTAGAGTTCTCACCCAACACAAATTTTCTTTCAAGGACTTTTAATTTTTTTAATTTTAAACCAGTTTCATGAGATTAAATAGGAAAAAGAATATATAAATGAAGGTTCAAACTTTTGGCGTGATAAAAAGCCTTTATTGAAATAAGTTGTATATTATAATTTCTTGAACGAAGGAAAGTAAATTTTACAATTATTTGTCAAGTTATTTCAGAATGCTAAAGTGTTAATATAAAATATCTAAACTTTAGATATTATTATATATATATTTTTAGATAAATGCTAAACATGTTTATATGTAGTTATGGAATTTATATTTGTTATTCTCAAATAATTTTGAATAACTTTTAGCATCTTGTTACATGCAAGATATCTTTTCCTTCAACTTCTTTTGTTGAATTTTGTAGCTCATGGCGGCCAGTGTATCTTTGACGTTTGAAACTTAATAAAATAAAAACTCGCAGAGCTTATAAATTCTAAAAGTCGTTTTTAAGTTCCATGGTAAAGGTTTCCCATTAAGGTCAGCAAAATCCACTACATACATACATACATACATATATATATATATATATATATATATATATATATATATATATATATATATATAGAGAGAGAGAGAGAGAGAGAGAGAGAGAGAGAGAGAGAGAGAGAGAGAGGGAGAGAGAGAGAGAGAGAGACACACACACACACAACACACACACACATATATATATATATATATATATATATATATATATATATATATATATTAGTTTCAAAAATCCCGATGGAACCGTAAATAAGTTATAAATACGTTTATATCATTAATATAAATTGTAAAATTTAATGTAAATATTATTGATAAAATAATAAAACAAATATATATTTGCAATTAATGCAGCCAAATTATCACAATACCATATTTTAAAACTAGTGGAATTTTTTAAAATAGTATTTCTTTTTAAAACTATGATGACAATAGGTAAAATTTAATGTTAAAACGTAAGGCCTATATATACAATTACAAAACCAGTAATCCTTCTAACCCAAGGTAATTTTCATGTAATTAAATTTATTTCACCTTCCTCACAACACAAATTTCAAAGATCATAGCCTGTTTTCGACAACCATTTTGTCCTCATCAGTAATGAAACTAAAATAACTGCATATAATCTACCTAGTCCTTCCATTTAAGACTGGTTTTTGGTAAAAAAAAACTGTTGCTAACCCACTATAGAGAGTAGGTACAATTTTGGAAAGTGATCAGTTTAAAAGAAACGGTGACCTTAATATTTCGCAGTACCAAGGGATATCGTAATTGTTCTCCTTAAACTGATTCCCATTAACCCGCCTATATTTCCACACGTGATGTTTGCCTGTGCACTCTTTTAGCCTTATCTGTCACCGGAAATGTACAGGCTATAAGGAATGTTCTTGATTACACTTATCGTTCTCATAGGAGATTTATGAAGAACATTCAACGCACGTTTGTTTTGCTCTGTACCTTGCGTCTGTAAACAATGCCAGCTCAAAAAAACAATAAGCCAAAACACTTTGCAATTCTTACGTCACAACCCAGACACTTTCATCCAGCACTGCTTCCTGATATGTTGTCTGACAGAAACACAGACAGTAATAATTAGGAAACATGAAACATGGGCTCTTTCTTAAGGGCAGGAGCATTACCAAGAGTTGCGATTGTTGCGAACCGGTTTGTAGCGAATCATTGCATAAGCTAGGTAACGGGTTTGCAACTGTGCTGCGGAATTGTATTAACGTCGCCACTCGCGTGGATAACCGCTTCTGGATGCTTGATGTAACGCCTTAGATACCGTATTAATTGTAAGACACATATAAAGCGTACAGCCACTCTCGTACTCAAGGCTAAGCGTTGAAAACCTTTTCTATAAACTTTGCAAATCTTGACTTAACCTCACTTCAATAATTTAATAGATTATAATCCTCTTAGACTGTGAAACTGTTGGACTTGCTCAGACGTCAAGGCTATATTGTTGACTAGGCTTTCATTTTATGCCATGAGTTAGGTTTGGTGTATAGAGGAAAATGTCACATGACTCATACTAATTTAAAAGGAAGTATCTAATTGGAAATGTAAAACATCGAAACTAGTTCCCCCACAAACCGTTACTGTTATGAAACGATACATATATGGAACGAAAGTATCTTAGCAAATCAAGGAAATACATTGACATTGAAATTTCGCTTGTATTATTAGGGTAATATTAAAAAATAATATTAATATAGTAATAGATAAAATTAGTAAAACACAAACAATTAACAACGAGACTATCTGAGAAACATAATTTCTAACAACTTGGAGCAAATGTGGCGTTATTTGTTTATTTTAAAAAAATGACACCTCCTAATAATGAAAAAATTTTATTTAAATTCCTATAGACCTTTTGAATGAAAAACAATCATCTTCACAGGAAATTATTACAAGAATAACTACTACTAAAAATTTGTGTAATAATTTCTTCTGAAGATGGTCAAGTTGTACATAAGGATTTTAATCAAATGTTTTTGTGGTAAAAAGGTTTTACTTATTTAAAATAAAATAGCTTCTGTTGGAAAACACCAAGTATATTCCTCTGTATCATACATTTATTTAATGTTTACCATTCTTTATTGAAATAAAACGAATCCCATCTCTCATGTTGCAATAAATAATCAGAACTTTGGCGAGTAGCACGAGACAACGTCTGAAGTAATACTTTTTGTTACATTTAGGCCAACGTTTCAGCCATTATAGCTCATTGTAATCAACTTATTAATTGAATGATATTACTCAATTTATATATTACAATATTATGATTTTCTTCTTGAGAATGACTGCAAAAAACAGTAATTTTTGTTACATTTAGGCCAACGTTTCAGCCATTATAGCTCATTGTAATCAACTTATTAATTGAATGATATTACTCAATTTTTATATTACAGTATTATGATTTTCTTCTTGAGAATGACTGCTAAAAACAGTAATTTTTTGAAATGTTGTTAAATTGTTGTTCACAAAATATTAAAAAAGTTACTAGTAGCAAAACTATAAATAGCTAAAAGCTCACAACATAATATAAAAAATGGTTTTAATGTCATACATGTTTCAACAGTAAAGCTGTCATCATCAGTGAACTATTAACATTTAATAACGAGTGTGCACCAATCAGTTTGGATGACGACTGGTAGGCCGTATTACATTAGACATTTTTTGCAGTACGAGTATATTTATGAGACGAGTTATTTTGCATGTTTCCTAATAATTGTGTCCTAGTTAGCCAAGCTAAAAGCGATTAAGGTGAGAAGCTAGATTATTTACTTGGCCATGCTTTATTAACAAAAAAATCCTTAAGCTTAAAGTTTTTATACGTCAAGTGAACAGCCTTGTAAGTCTTTAACAGGCAATAGTCAAACCCTCATAATGGTTTAGGGCCGTAAACAAATTCGAAATGATTGCATCGTACACGTAACTAAGCCTACTGTTTTCAACGAACCTAATATTCATGTAATTTCCTATAAAATCATATTATGAAATCAATTAGGCTCATGACTAGTAAAATACGTATGTGTTGAAACGACTTTACAAGAGTTTATTTTTGGCCCAAAGCGGATGCTGGCGGTGCACACATATACAGATAAACTTAAACATCGCAAGAATCCCAGATAAGATTACACAGTTCTACATTTAAATGTAGTAAAGTTTTATATCAATACCATCTAATCGTATACATTATATGGGCCATAGAAAAGTATGTGTCAAGATTAAAAGTCTGTTTACATTTTACTCTGCTATAAATTACAATACTCATCTCAGCCGGTTTAATTATCCTTTAATTTAACCGTTAGACCCATAAATTACCCTGTAATTTGAGCATTGATCATTGTTGCAAAGTTAACAATTAGACATTTTCAAAGAGTTTTAAATACAAACACAATATAGTCAGCAATAGAAAAAAACGTTGACATTGAAGCACTGAATCACAATCTGCAACTACTCTTTCGGAGAGAGAGAGAGAGAGAGAGAGAGAGAGAGAGAGAGAGAGAGAGAGAGAGAGAGAATTTAAGGTGTTTCAAGTCTCTAGTATAGAACAATATGGAGTAATAGGTTGCGACTTAACATTCATATAATACATTAATAATCATATTCATTATTCAATATTGAAAACTATTAGAAAATATTTTAGACGAACTATTTGAAAAAACATCTCAGAGGACCAATAAATTGAAAAATTGGTTAAATACAAATAATCCTAATAATAAAATCACGTTTAAAACGTAAAACCCAATTTTAGTGAAACATTAAAAATATAGACTATATAATTGTATAAATCTCGAAAAAAAATATTTCAAAGAATAAATTATAAAGAATGGAAATTCATGTTGTTGAGAATGAAGATGCATCATATTTTGCATTATAAACCGTATTTAAGATATTTCACTTACAACTAATGTATGTATTTCAAAATACTTGTTTTAAATGTTACTTTTCCTATAACTAATAAAGCAAATATTTTAAAAATTCAGAGCAATATGGAGAGCAAGAAAACTGTACTATTTTCCAATTTTATTATTTTCATATTTTAACAAAAAATGAAGGTCTACATACATTTATCAAAGATTCCACTGCTGTTTCCGACATCATGTAATTTGTTTTCAGAGTTTAAAATTTCAATAAAAATTAATATTTTTAATATTATTATTATACTTTTGCTATTATAATATTATAGTAGTAGTATCAAAAACTGCACCGATAATCTTTTGAAAATTATTTCTACTTACTCTTTCAATGTTATTCATAAATAGTGTAAATTTTTCATCTTATTTTAAAAATTCTAATTTTTACCAATCAACATGTCTCAAGTTATTATAAATATATTTAATCATTTTTGGTTTCAATGATTTGTATATATAGAAATTATAATTTATCACCTGTGGTGACATTGAATATTATTAATTTTGTCCCACTCCAGTTTTAAGGAATATTTATAAAGGTAGATATTAATTATTTGTCATAAGCTTTATCTCCAGCTATTATATATAAATAACAATTACCGATAGTACTAATAGATTTTGGTTTGATTGTAAATTATCACTTTATATCTCCCGAAACGGCCATCCTCATTTAAGAAAACAGGCTTATATTAGGTCACTGAAATGTTATTAGATATGCTAGTGTGTATAAGTAAATATACTTATAGTTTCTGGACAAGAACAAATTTTTCTGACCGAAAATTATTTTCATATACTGTCAAGAGTTTACTTATCAGCTGTCAAAAACACATACAAAAATTTACATAACTCTGCTCAACAACCTCTGTGTGTTTGTAAAAATGTCGTATTATTTCATATATTAGAAGTCATATAATTTTATAACATTTAATTTACGATTCGCAATCATAAATTACCAATATTTTATTATAAATGATTGTATAAAAAAATATTTTTTCGATAAAAAAACAATCAATGTTTATAAAAAAATAAACAAATAACATCGTGAATACAACAGTTGCCACTTGTTTCCAGATAAATTATACTAGACTGTTACCTGTAAGCTGTAAACAAACACAATAACCGTTTCAATTACTAAGCAGCCCTTTAAATGAAGCTACAAATTTATGTATCACTAAAACACCCTATTTGTTAATTCACATTAAACTACCACCTAAACGTCTTATTACATGCATCCATATTATCATTAAACTTAAATTATGTTCCAAAACAAACTAAAATAACACACCTATAGTGTTGTTGTGGTTGATACTAAAACTGCCTCCGATAACAGAAATATCTATATCTCTCGGAACCGCTGTGGATCCGTATTTCTTCTGGAGCGGAAGATCCGTTAGCGTAACTTTGAATCTTTCTTGCCTGAACGACATGACTGCAGACCTTGGCACACTGTAAATCGTGGGTGCATCAACCTATCTCACAACGCGCACGAAACTGGCATAGCCTAACCGCACATTGCTTGTGCTGTGTTTGTGCTATAATAACTGCTGTTTGCGCATGCGTCAAGGGCACAACCAGTTTATCGTTGCCATTTACAATTTTAATAAGAAAATTTTCATTACGTTTTGTTTTATATTTCACTACCGCAATTACTTCTTATACAATTTATTAACAAAATTAAGTAGTCAAAATAGTAAACTGTATTTAAATAAATAATTTATAAAACATAATTATAATTAATAAAAATTTTAATTACAATTTATTTTGTATATAAAATAAAAATACATTTTATTAAATTAAAATATTAATAATTTCATACTACATTAAATATTAATAAATTTATATTTATAAATAAATAAATATAAAAATATATTATATTATATTTAATAAAATCTTAATATAATAAATAAAATATGAATTATATCTAATAAAAGTAAGCTATCACTATTTACAAATCATACAAAAAACTTCATTTCGCTTGTGAATGTAATTTTCGTAAAATACAAATTTATATATGTTGCTAGGAAATACACTGTAAAACAACCCATCAATGTCAGAGTTTATTAGTAGCATAAACATATTTGCATCACCTGACTTGAAACATATTTTTATTACAGTCTTATTCAAATCACGAACAGGGTTTTCATACAAGAGAAATCCATTAATACGAAATTTTAATTATCAAATTTATATGTCCGTAAGTTTAATACGTTTGATGAACTTCATAAATATCAAAATTACACTATCCACCCCATACTGTCTATGCCCTTTACAGCTTCTGTTCCCGCCAGGTTTGAAAAAACAATTTTAAAGATTGATTTATAGATTTAAAATATTTTTAGAAGAAAATTCTAAAACTAATTAAAATCCAACAAATACCTCCAAAATTAAAAAAATATGTATTTTATTTTCAACATAATTTATGATATTAAATATACATTAAAGAAAAGTATAAAAATAGGCCAAAGCAAAACATATTGTACAATAATATATTGAAAGTGTAAGGTACGGCAGTATTAATATTAAACGTACAACAAAAAAACAAATAACAATTAACGTGGACGTTTAGTGACTTTCTGATAGAGAATCAAGTTCAGTTACGATAAGAGATTATCTTAGTAAGAATAATAAAAGAAATGATAAGACTTGAAAGAAATATATTACAATTATGAAAAACCTAATAAAAACAGTGAACACATCAGTGACAAAAATACGAAAACGGCATGTACGTCCTTTGAAACAATGAAAACAAAGATGTAAGCCAAACATGATTTATGTTGGTAGTCAAGTGGAACTGTCAGTCAAGTCACTCAAATTAATTCATCGCATAAACCTACACTAAATATTGTTTAGACGAAGTTATGCTTTAGTTACTGGACAGTTTACTAATCGAATGGATTGGAGTGAATGTAGTTAAATAATACACAAAGGTTGAAACAACTAAAAATATTTATATGATTTCAATGCTAGTTTTTCACTAAAACACTTGAACTTATGTTAGTATGTTACTCTTGCCTATAGTAGCGCTCATGTTTTTGAAATTTGAGGACGACGGTTTCGGTTGATGAGACTCATTGTCATCAGAGGAATTAATAATATATGTTCAAATAATTTTAGTAAAACTATTATATGTCAAAGCTATGTAATATAGTTTCGAGATACTACTGCATGTACGACTGACAATTATTGTAGAAAATGAACAATTTATTTCTACAAAATGGTATCTTGTTACATCTCCAGATCAGTCCACCCTATATTAAATAAAAGCCTTCAATTAGCAAACATGAAAACGCAATTTCTGTTTACAACATTTTCCACAACTACTTTGGTAAGTGTGTCTTATCGACCTGAGCGCCCCAGAGAAATGAAAATCAAATCCAGGCCTGGACTGTTTATTCAAGGGTTTCTTGTTTGTTTTCGAATAAACAATATCAAACATTTTCTTCAAGATATGAGATGCTACCTCATATCGCATATCTTCAATAGAGAAGCTATCTCTCATTGCTTACATTAAATTGCTCATCGGTATGCCTGGGCAGTTAAAACTGTTTATAATACGTTAATCATCCAAGATGTGTTTCCCTTATTGTTTTCATTAGATTGTTCATTGGCATATCTGGGTAGTTGAAACTGTTTATCGTTTCAGATATATGTTTCTTATTGCCATTATTACGTATTTCATCGTTATGGCTGGGCAGTTGAGATTGTTTTCAATACACTAATCATCTCAGAGGTGTTTTCTCTCACAGCTTTCATTACATTTTTCATCGGCGTTTAAGTTTAGTTGTAATTGTTTATAATACGTTGATCGTCCCAGAGGTATTTCTCGTATTACTTTCATTACATCGTCGACATAACTGGACACTGTTTGTAATACGCGAATCATCCCAGAGTTGTGTTATCTTATTGTTTTCGTTACATTTTTCATCGGCGTTTAAGTTTAGTTGTAATCGTTTATAATACGGTGATCGTCCCAGAGGTATTTCTCGTATTACTTTCATTACATCGTCGACATAACTGGACACTGTTTATAATACGCGAATCATCCCATAGTTGTGTTATCTTATTGTTTTCGTTACATTGTTCATCGGCATGTCCGGGTAGTTCATACTGTTCATCTAAATTATGTTGCTTTTTTAAACTATTTTTTGTGTTTTTTATGTAACTTTTTGTAAATATTTGCAGCAATTGTATATAATTATTATTAAATAAAATTACACTGCAGTGCCTTCAATTTCTGTTAAAATGTAGACAAGTTGAAAGTAGTGGCGATTATCTAGAAATAAGTGAAGTAAACCATCCACTAGTGCTCAGTTAGACGGGAGGTAAGAGGTTGGCTATGAAGATTTGTGAGAGATAATATATAGGCGAAGGATTAACTGGATATTATAGTTAAGAAAAAAAGACAAATAGACTGTAGTAATCTTTAATCGTTTATTGTCCACTTTAGCAAATACCTACACTTTAATGTACAGTACTACTTTTCATTATATGACAAATTTAGAAATAAATGGTCATAACCTTCATGTTTAGAATTATTTCTATAAATGCGATAATAAAAATAAATATCATCCTCTACCTAATCGATTCCCGAATTTGATGACATTCATTTACATAGGAAGTTTGCCGCTTAGTAGAATACCTCTTTTGAAATACGAGTAGTTAACAAATACTTACATACGTTTGCCACGTTCCTCTTCTACGACCTCTTATCGCTTTCTCTTTTCTATGTGCAAAGTCTTGTAAACACACCAGATTAGACAGACAGACAGACACACACACACACACAAACACACACACAAAAACACACACACACACACACACACACACACACACACACTCACACATACACTCTCACACACACACACTGACACACATACACACACACACTCACACATACACTCTCACACACACACACTGACACACATACACACACACACACACACACACACACACACACACACACACACACACACACACACACACACACACACACACACACACACACTCACTCACTCACACACACACTCAAACACACACACACACACACACTCACACACACAATCAAACACACACACACACACACACACACACACACACACACACACACACACACACACACATACATATATTACTCATCTTTCATTCCTTTTTTAGGTTTCTATCCATAATTCAGGTTTATACCTGCCCCATTGGAGAACCTAAGTATCAGATTGCATATATATATATATATATATATATATATATATATATATATATACATATATATATATATATATATAATAAATTAAAAATATTTCATAAACAAGAATACTTTGAATGAATATATTTATTCAAAGATTTTCGCCGATAAAATAGTACCAGCATCTTCAGGAAAATAATTATCTAATAAAATATTTTTACAAGATAATATTATCTTTAGAGATCAAGGCACCAAACTATTTATAAGGTCATTGATGTTATAGAAAAAATTACATAAAGTGCAATACTTATAAACATATGGTCGTTTGTAGCACATATGATTTAATTTTGTAAAAATATTTTATTAGATAATTATTTTCCTGAAGTTGCTGGTACTATTTTATCGGCGAAAAGCTTTGAATAAATATATTCATTAAAAGTATTCTTGTTTTTGAAATATTTTTAATTTATTAACTATATTACAGGAAAGCATATCACCATATTTAATATATATATATATATATATATATATATATATATATATATATATATATATATATAAAGAACAAAAGTCTAAATACAAATACAAGAATTATAATTGAATTTACAATTCAAAGCTTTTCATTGGCTAACAGTACCAACACCATCAGAAATATTAAATCATTGTTTAATATTCCTGATGATGTTGGTACTGTTAGCCAACGAAAAGCTTTGAATTGTAAATTCAATTATAAGTCTTGTATTTGTATTTAGACTTTTGTTCTTTATCAATACACAAGAAAACATACTGCGATATATATATATATATATATATATATATATATATATATATATATATAGTAGTTATGTATAATGAATCGTTACTATCCGGAGTACATCCCGACGGAACCTGGACATCATTATGTAGTCCTTATAAGAAATTCAGAAAAACGTTTGGTAAACCGATATATAGAAACCATAGATTTGATTCGTATTTTGTTATTTACCGACATTGCTCAACTCTTTCGAGATTATTTATGTAGGCCTATGATTTATTCCTTATATTGGTGGCTAAAATTGAGATCTTCGCCGGTTTTACTTGAACACTTATTTTTATTTCGTTCGAATTACCATGTAGGATCCTTGTAAATATAGACCTCGTACATACCAATTACTCAACACACTAAATGATTCTACAACTGACAAAAAACATTGCAGACGTATTTAGATAGTAATAATATTATACAATACTTCGCATTATCGGCGAAAAATCCTAAACCTCAATAAGACAAAAATAGTCTTTCCAAGTACCCTAATAAATACAATTTAAGTATTATTAGTAAAAGTTTTTAAAAATATAATCTGAGTGCGAGTACTTTTTCCTCTAAGATTAAAGACGAAGAAAGAAACTATTTTTTTATTAGACACGGTGTTTGCAACATTAAGAATAAATAACAACCAAAGGAACTGCTGGCAACAGTAATACGTCAGCAAATGAACAATAAAACACTCATTAAACTGAGTAATGCTTAAAAATCGTGACACTAAGTTAAATAAGGCTTAAAAAGCAATACTTAGTTTGACTACGGTATATCAGCTACTTGCGGTCGTCCACAACAATAATTTGCACTTCAAAGAAACTATTACTTAACAACTAACGCCATGTTGTTTTAGTAATTTGTAAAGATATTGTGTAAAGGAAATTACGAACACATTTGGTCACACGTTGCTAATGATTGACCACGGCGAGCTGAGGCCAACTTTTATAGCTACTTCCAGTCTATATTTCATTTTCCTATAACATTCGTATTTTTCTTACCTGCTAGTATGAAGACACTTGAACTCACTTAATGATTTTAGTTTTGCCTGTTTGCCTAAAAATGTCACTGTGAGAAACACATAGCATCTCACATACCGACACTATTTAGCTATTTCTCACTGTGTATTGAACATACTGTTTTATATGTTCAGAAGACAGTTGATCTTTGTTATATAAATATATATTATACATATATAGGTAAATATATATAGGTTGTACAAGTAAATATAAGGATCTATTATAAATATATATATATATATGTAAATATAGGTATATAACATTCATAGTTAAGTAAATATAAGTATATAATATTCATATATAAGTAAATATAAGTTTATGATGTACATATATAAGTAAATAAAAATATGTTATACTAATATAAGTAAATATAAATATATAACAAATAAGTATACAACATATAAGGATAACTATACATAAATATCTTCCTTATTTGTTATTGTTTGTATTTGGTTTATTTGTGGCGTATTTCTATGTTTTGCAATTTTGTGTTGTTGCTTGTTATTTTTTAAAATATTATTTATTATTCCGTACTCCTTATTTATGTGTTGTGCTCTTTCACCTATTGATAAAATTAAAGCAAACTTTAAAGTGTATGGTTTTTTTAATTCTTGGAGTACTACTTCTTTTATAAATTTGTTTTTTTGTTTGTTTTTTTTAATTTTATATTTGTTAATGAGTTATTACGTTCGTATAACAATTATATGTCTGCCAATTATTATGTACTTCAATCAAACGCCGACAACTCTACAGTAGTTTACTGCCTTTTTATGCCTGTACGGTTATAGGGTTAAACTAGTTGTTTTTTCTTCGAAACAAACCAACAACTTTTCCCTAAGACTACAAACTTGAACATATTTTGTTTCGCTATTAGTTTAGTGGAGGAGGGTTTATGATTGTTTATTTGTTTTAATATTGCCTGGTCATTGTATATTGCTTGCAACACTACAGATCTGAGGAAAGATTGATTTGTGTTTATTGTTTGAAATAAATTGATTCATATATCAACCGTCTTTTTTTGTATAAAGACTTGTGAATGTTACTAGTAGCTTTTCATGATTTAGAATCGTTTGAATTCATTAATAAACAACATCTTTACTAAGAAAAAAACTATGAATTTAAAAATAATAAAAGAAATTATTTTAATCTTATCTTAATATTTTCTTTATTTTAAAATAATTATAAGTAATTACCTATAACTTTTCAAAAAATCTCTCAATTGAGTAGATATTATAAACATAGCAAGCGTATGAAGTTTGTATTTGATTTATTTCATGCGTTTTTTATGTTTTCCGATTTTGGTTTTTTTGGTTGTCATTAAAATAAAATATTTTTTATTCCGTACTCCTTATTTGTGTTTTGTTTTCTTTAACCTATTGTAACAATCATAGCAAACTTTATTGTTTATTGTTTTTTTAGTAGGTGTATTACTGTATTTATACATTATTTTATTATTGTATATCTGGTATATCGGTTACTTCGTTTTTGTTTAGTGTTAGTCTCTTTTGACTAAATTGCTTTACTTTCAAGATTATAGACACATAAAACCTTCACCTTCTGATAACCTTTTTACTTCCGCGGGCGAATGACCTAGTCCGTCTTAAGTATGTAGTGAAAATTAACGACCACTACACTGACCAGACGACCTACATGAGGATCGAGTGAATTGCGAGTGAAAAGGATTTAGGCTTCCATAAATTTTGATTCGCTCGTTAGCAAATAATTGGCAGTGGTTTTTTTGCATTTTAAATTATCTTTAATAATAGTCTTCTCAAATACGTCGCAATGTGTTATTAATCGCATTGGATCAGCTCCGAGACAGCCTAATTGGGCTGGAAAGCTGAGAAAGTAATGTTGACATGTATTTCCTTAATTTTATTTTAAATATTCAGAAACTTGGAGATGAAACCAACCATGTAAAAACTTTTTGATGTTTAAATGTTGTACGAAAGTGATTGTGACTATAGATTACCTTTACAACTCTGAATTAATTCTATTTAAAACTGTTAGTGACGAATCATTCAGACTTACTGTAGGGTTTATTCGCACATTATACCTATGTACTAAAATGGTTTTTATCGCCAACCTTAATGGACATATGCTTTTGAAATTCAGTTTGTAACAACAATTGATTATTATGGTCAAAACGTAAAATTTTTACATTTACACAAATGGTATAAATGCCGTTTAAATAAAAAAAAGGCTTCGGTTACACACATGCACAAACGAGCGCAACACGCTCGCTAACGCAAGCGCATGCGTACGCACAAACACACGCACACATGTGTGTGTATGTGTGTGTGTGTGTGTGTGTGTGCGTGTCAACATAAATTTCACTTGAGAGGATATTGATTTAAGTATTTGCCCCAAGCTTTTAGCCAATTTAACATTTTGTTTTTATTAAGAACTTTGTACAGTACCAAAAGCTAAAAAACACTCTTGAATTACACTGATGAAATGCTTCCAGAAAATAATTTTATACATATACTCGTAGGCTATTTGAAATGAATGTTGCATTGATAGGTAAATATTTACCAAGAAAAATGTCATCTAAAAGTCGTAATTGACATCTTACTTTCAACTCTGAATAATTTAATATTAAATAACGTAAATCTAAAAACATAAACTTATTGAAAAATATTCCTAATATAGTCATCTTTATTACCGTTAGGAGTTTGAGTAACTTCGTCTGCTTCCCCTAACAATTAATCGTTGTTTTTCGTTGACGCATTTCGGATTAATTCCGTTATCAATACGTGAAAGGGATTGTTACACTATAAACAAATTAAAACTTTAATGAACAGAATACTGTAAGTGGACAGCCTAAGCTTTTGATAATGGAATTAATCCAAAACGCGTCAACGAAAGACAATGCTTTGATGTTAGGAAAGACAGAATAAGTTAGTAAAACATAACCAATAAATTAATTTTATTTGGTTTATTTAGTTTTTGTTTGTATTAAATAAATTTATTTACTTAATTTCGAATAGTTTTATTACAATTTTTAATTAAATTATAAAACCTTAACACAGTAAGAATAGTAATATGGTTTCTACTAGTCTAAATACAACCACTAGTTTAAAATATTTTTACATTTGCATAAAAAGATTTCCAAGAATCAAAAATACTTTACGATATAAGCACATTCAGTAATAATTAATTAGTTTCCGTTGATGGTAACGTAATATGACGTAACTTCCTTTGTAAGTCACGAATCTCACGTAAAGTTAAATACTCGTTAGTGTCAAGAAGTGTTCACACCACGAGGTAATTTGTATTCCAGCTGCAGAGGATTCGATATAATATATTAGTCTGCTGTGTTCAAGCATCCTGAGTGATAAGCGGGAATTTACTGACGAAGTAATCAACAATTCAAATTTGTAGTTTGGAAGTGTGTGCCGTCTGTTGCGTGTCTCATGCCGACACTTGAACTTGGGCGGTTGTATTTTTCGCGAAGGAATTTAATGGTTTTTTTAAAAACATATCCTAAGTTATATGTATCAATTCTTTTATAGAAAAAAATCCGTCCTTATCTATATGGAGTATTTGTAAGGGAAACTGTCGTTAACTGTATAAATATATTTAAACTAGATAAGGTGTTTAATTAAATTTTATGTATATTTTGCTTTTGGATTTATTTTTTTAAATTTTACGTTGAGTTTTGTATTTTAACTTTGTTTTTCTCTAAATATACAATATCAAGAGTACAGTGGTACAATATATTTCAACGAAAATATTGGAAACAACTCCAATACAACAAAAAAAAATCAAAAATAATTTATAATACAAGTATAATACATTCTAGTAAACAATAAGTCACAAACTAGACTAAACTTGTTGTTTACTGGATTTTATTTTTATAACAAAACCCTCTAATGATAACGACATGGTCATCAAAATGTACATAAGGGTTTAATCTTAGGTAAATTGTGTTATCAGTTATTTTTTATTATTGTTGTGGTATTGGGTTGTTTCCAATATTTTCATCGTTCTTTTAATATCGTTTTTGTTTTTAATTTTTATATATTTTCTCTTACTACTTTGATGGAGTACCCTACTGGTTCTTGACTAGTTATAAGAAGCATAAATTTTTTAAATATTTTAATTGAATGTACTCGTCTGTAAACACAATTTAAAAACCTTGTAGTAACCTGGTTCAGGCTTCATAAGGGTAACGAACTAGTTGCCGAAACGTTGCTGATTGGAAATAAATATTGTTGATTCGGTTATCATCCACAAATTCATTCATACCACACTTCATACAAGTACCGAAATAAACAAGAGTGGATATTGAAATATTGTTTTTTTTTTTATTTAATCTTTGTTACATTAATTTTTTTACTTCAAAACAGCTTTTTAAAGTAAACGCAAAACAGTTTCAGGTAGAGTACCTGAAGAAGTAACGAAGAAATATAAAAACCTTCTGTTATACTGTTAAACTGTTACATTCCCTTGTAAAGAGGAGGTAGATGGAATTAAATAGGATTAAAAGATAATAAAATGATACACTGGTACTGGGAACCGAAGAATATTAGATTGCAAGATAGGGTTGCTTCAGTGAAGTAAACTTTCTTAAAAGTAGTAAAGAGAGGTGTTAGCCGCTACACACCATCTGCTGGCGGAACAACTGAACGTTAAAATGCAACAGTAAATTATACATGTAATACAATGTGATGTTTTAAGAACTACGTTCAATTAACCTTATAGGTTTATTTTTTTTTAAAGTTCATAATCTTTGAAGAAAAAGTAACAAGTTGAAGAAAATATAAAAAAACAAATACATAACACGGTTGTATGCCAAATATTATTTAATTGTTAATTAATTTTAATAAAATAACTAAATAATTTTACTAATTAATCATAGTGATACTTAAACAAACTATTTTCTTCTGTAGTCACAATACATAAATTAAATTCCCTACTTCCTTTTTTTTAGAAAAATTGTTGAACGAATATTTACTAAAAAGGCCTAAGTAAAAAGAAAACAAATTTGGTCAATTTAAAATTACCCTAGAAAAAGGTTTTTAGCTGCTCATAGTAAAATTCATTTAGAAAATATTTTGAACTGCATTTCCGATTTCAAGGTAAGTAGTCTAATATTTTGTTACATTATATGTTTATTTAAAACATATTTGAAATTTAAAAACGTATTGCTATTATTTAATAACTACTTTAAAAATATTATAATCTAGTTTCAGAAACAAACTATATCATTTCAAGCTAGAAATTATGTTCTCTACCGTTTACTAATTGCTTCACACGTAACTAATTATAATTATTCTATAAATTTTATGTTCGACCTGTTTGTCTACAAAATGACTTATTTTCGCTGTCCTATCTAGAAGTCTATAAATCTTGTTGAACATTTTATGGTTTTCGATACAATAGATCAACAGGTTTTATTGTCTGCATTCACGTGTATTCAAGGTTATACAATGTGATTTTACTTTCACTAATATTCATTCAACTTATACGACATGTATAGGTTTTGTGGTATAAGAAATGTTGCTGAAAGAATGTGGAAGTATATTTAAAGCATTAACGTCCATCGGTAACAACACTAAAGAAATAGACACGATTTAATTCTCAGCATAAATAGATAGATACAGACACGAGGTAAACAATTACCTATGATGGAAAAGTGCAAGACAAAACCAAAACAAATCAAGAAAGGAAAAAAAGACATCGCTCTCAATGTGAAAACGAAATTTAAAATGAGACCAAACAAAACATATAGCAAAACGGAGACAAGATTGCCAACAAAACAAAAACAAACTTCTATATATCTTACACGGAGAAAAATTCAATCCACCAAATATATACAAACTAGACTGATAAATTCTTCAGAAAACTTGGCAGTTTAAATAAAATTCAAAGAACACATGGAACTAAATATGGCACTGATTTCACAAATCACACAAATAAACACAAATCAGGAATAATAACCACAACCTAAAAATTTGTTTACGTCAACAAAGAAAGGATATTTAAAGCGTGAAAATCTCACTATTAATACAGAATAGTTTCCGCGACAGTGTCACCTTCATCAGTAATTAGCTACTCCTAATAGATGTAGTAGCCAATCAATGATAAAGGTAATATCGTAATCGAAACTAGTGTGTATTAATAAACTAGTGTGTAGTAATATTTTGAGTGAACTATTTTAATATTTACAGGTGTGAATTGTTCTCACTAGCTAAGCTAACCAACAATAAATGAAGGATCACATCTCAATACACTACAACAGTATAAAACATGCCAAAACAAAACAAAAACTATAAAAATTACCAACTTAAACAAATATCATGCTTTCGTTGACCATATTAACGAACAATTGGCTTTAAAACCATTCCGATCAAATTAACAACGAATCCTAGCGGACAATCTAGAAATTAGGGATAATCGCCTAGCGATGTAGAAAATTTTTTCCTCTGTAAGATACAAAAACTACTTCAATCATAGGCTAATGCAATCCTTTACATTAATAACTATTGTTGTAAAGGTTTTAGTAAACATTTTGGACAACAAAATCAAAATATTTATTTTATGTACATTCAATAATGAATCTAATTTTATCTTTGTCCTTATTAGGAAACTATATTTGGTTTTTAGGAATGCAAAATTAACTACAGTTATTTAATATATAATAATGTCTGATTTTATTTAAATAAGTTAGTTTAGGAGGCTGAGTGATCTACTATGTCAAACATATCACTGTTAACCTAAAGATTCCAACTAGTGTCAAAGATTTGATAATTACGTTTTCACCCTCAATGTTAAAAACTTAGTTGAAATATTGATTTACTTGTAATGGACAATAATTTCCTTTTGAAGTCACGCCCATCTCTTCTTCAAATTAACCAACGGTTTGTGAAGTATTTATTTTTTTATAGGTTGACAAAGAAAAATGCCTTCAACTAACAGCTTACATGTTTGTTTTTAGAGAGAAATTTGTAAATTTCTTTAGATAAATGTATGACCTTAGGTGATTTATGAAAAGACACTTTTTTCTGGCAACAATTTTGGCCGAGTGTTTATGCCGACACCTACCGCAAAAACGTCCGGGATTATTGAATATATTTTGTACCTTGTCAGCGTAAAGCACCACTTTTTAAAACATTTTTTTTCACTAACCTGCAAAATCATCTGAAACTGAAAAAGTTCTGAAGTTTTTCGACGAAACATGAATTTAGCATAACCTAACAGTTAAATAAATAAATGTAATAAAAATACAAATCTGTTGTCTTGTATATAGTAATAAACAATAAGACCTTGATTGCTATTAGATTTATTATTTTTTTAAATTTTATGCTTTAGTAGTAGTAATATTATGTCTTGATAATAAATTTAAAATGGAACGTTCAGGGGAATATTATATTAACTTTTTATTATTTTTTCACTTTTTTACTATTCATCAGAAACTTTATTATTGATTTATTTATTTATATATTAATTATTACTTTTATAGTTGTAGCACTTATTTTAAAGTAAAAGAAGAAACCGAAAGGCTTGTATTATATTACGTTATACTTCAAAAGCCCAATAGAAGGCAGTAACTTTCAGAAGGGTAATATTGTGTCCGTAGCAGCAAAATATTTGTACAAAGGTAATAAACTGGCAACTTGAAGGCTTTCTGTAAATAATGTCCTTTGCTTTAAAAGTAAACAGTCCTTTATTCCTCAAGTGTGTCAATCCTGTATTAAAGCGAACAAAACCCATTGCAATACGTTCATAAGTGTTGCATGCAACTAAAAGCCTTATCTAGAAGCGATGTTTCTCGTACCAACCCTATTTACTGAAAATCAAACATTCTGATTTTGTCACACTATTACTTTCATTTAAACAATATACTTAATAAACAGTATTCTAGCTGGCTTGAGAGTAAAGGTTATAAACACAAGAAATATATACGACTCACAATTATAAAAACTTTAATTTCAAACGCGTTTCAATGACAATACGTAATCATCTTCAGTTATGATATCACAAACCAAACTTTAATTTAAAATATTCAACATAACCTATAATATTTTTCAATAATTTAACCAAAGTAATATGTGTTATGTTCAATTTTTTAAAATTAAAGTTAGGTTTGTGATAGCATCACTGAAGATGATGACATAATGGCATTGAACTGCGTTTGAAATTACAGTTTTAATAATTGTGAGTCGTATATATTTATTGTGTTTATAATATTCATAATTTTATATTTGCTATATTGTTTCCCTTACGAATTCATCGTACGTATGAACTCATATGTTGGATACTATTTATAACAGTTCACAAGTTATAAGCCTAATGGTAACAATTTTGTCATAACCGTGTTCTTCTATCCTACTTAGGCAATGAAATTACTAGGTGGTAATTCCGATTTTTATTTTATGACTAACATGTGATAATTTAGTTATACGGAAAATTTATTATTTCTATTCAATTAAAATAAATACATACAGCTAATGGGGAAAAGGTCAAACGTAAATTAGTATGAATATTTTGTTCGTTTAATGATGCCTGTTCATAGTGACTATAAACATTTTCCATTCATAGCTATGAAGATGGCATTGACATACATCGAAACACGAAAATATAGGTAAAATAATGTATACCAATTATTGCTATTAATAATTTATGTATTATGTTTATCTTATCTTTATAAAAAACGCTACTATTTGGAACAATATCTATTCAGATGTACAATTCTCTTGCTTACTCGGTGCCATGAAGTCGTGATCCTATTTCCAATTGCATTTCTAGACTTTTTCTCTAGACACTGTGCGTTTATCAACCTCTCTTGACGCGTTCGCCATGTTTGAGTCTTGGCTATTGCGTTAACTTGGTCAAGCGACTTGAACGGTGATCTACCTCTGGACAATGACTTTTCTAGTTGTCTTGAACTTTGATTATTCCATATTATCTCCGTTTCTTCTGACGGTGTAACTAGATAGTAGCCGAAACCGGCGACGTTATCACGTTGATGGCATTTCGCTTAGGACAGAATGTCGGTGAGGATTTCTTCTCCAGTAACCATCACTTCTTTTATTATCCAGGATTCTGCTTTGTTCAGGAAAGAAAAGCTATCCGACTGACGTCATTTTACTTGTAAAGTTCTGTTTGGGTTAGATTTTTTCTGTAAAATTGTTTCAGATTTCTAGCTTAGCAAGAAATCATTCTTATGAATCATTAGAGAACCTAGCATAAGTACTGTAACAACCACAATTGGTTTTGAATATTTATATTTTGTAGAATATTGACTTAATCTGCGACCATTAATTTGTATATTGTTAGTTTGATTCATAAACCGACATCTTCATTATCTCTTGCTAGTTTTCCAGTTATTAGTTTATTCATCTCTTTTATCAATGTGAATGTGCTGTCAACATTTTTGGACTTGTTAGTTTTTTCTGACAATCATATTCTTTAGTGCTCATCTAATTATGACGTGAGCTCCTCCTTTGTCCATATGATATGTCTAAACGTTTTAAAAAAACTTTATATAAGTAAACATTGTTAATTAAAGCCCAACTATTCAAAGTATTCTACAAGGGTTACTAATTTACGAAATTATAACCTGAAGCTCTCACTAATCGTCAGTTGACTAATTACAGACTAGCTCGTTACTGGGCTTACTTAAGCTAAGAGTATAAGAATATATATAATAAGACTTTTTTCATTTTACTTTGTTACGCTATTTGTCATGGTATTATATTTCATGGTTTTCTATTATGTCATCATATAGGCAGTGTCTATCCGTTTTCTAATATTAAACATACGTGGACTAGCGCTCTTATGTGTGTATGCATATAACACATGCTTCCTCGGGATCTCAATTAGGTAACCCTCCATCGCAGTGGAGGCAATAGCTGTTTAGCTCTTTCTCTGTTTTTCGTTTTATCTACTCTCCTCTTCTTGGTAAAATCTGGCTTGTGGCTCCGGATGACTCTCGTCTCCTTTATTCTTTTCTTTCAGCATCAGACGGCCATCCTCTGGACAGACTCAACCCCAACCCCTACGTTCTACATCCGATGAGGTCGTCCGATGTAGAAGTCTAGGAGTTTGACGTTCCTCTTCATCAGTCTATAAAGCACTGAGAGGTCCCATAGCAAGGCGCCTTAATTTATCTAGCGACCTTTTGTTTCCCCATTATCTTCTACCCTTGGTTCCATTATCTTCTACCCTTGGTTCCATTATTACTTATGTGACAAAGTATGTTGTAGCGTTCTACGCGTCCTCTGATGCTAATACTTTATCTACCACACAAGATGCGAGTCTGTCGTGTGTGTGTGTGGGTGTCCAAGTAACCTATATATAATCAATGCATAACGTACGTTTCACAACTAATAGCAGCCGTCGTATCATTACAAACAACGTTGGGGAGGCTTTCAGTTAAGGATAAAAGCATATTTCTTTGCAAAAACGATGCAAAGTAATGTTTAATTTTAATAATAATAGTATAGAAACTAAGAAAAAAATACGAGTTGAGCTGGATCACGATAATATTCATTAATTATGTCTAATACCATTTCAATGAGAGTTAGCAAACTGATTTGCACAAAGTATTTAAATTTATTAGCTAAAACTGTTGTAATTTTAAAGCACTTGACCAGCGAATATATATATATTCTTTAGTAAAGTCAATCTTCTTTACGGTTACCAAGCTTTCTGCGACCTCTCTTTCTCTCTCTCTCTCTCTCTCACTCTCTGTATTTCTACTGTATCTCACAACACGTTACACGAGTATCCCGCTGAGCCACATGTCGTCTTGCTTTGCTATTGTAATAACTTTGTTTGCCTTTTTGCCGGATATCATATTTCATTTAAATGTCGCAATTTCATTGGATAGTAGGCTATATGTAAAACTTAAAATACGTGTTTTTTTAAATGACAACCCGTAACTTTACCCCAGTAAAAAAAACGTGACGATTCTTTTGAAATATAGTATAAACCTAAAGTAGTCTATGAACTCTTAGGCTGCTCCCTATTTATTATCAATGAAATAACTAAAACATTTGTAAAGTGTGTAAAATATTCATGATATTACCATTTAACAAGTATTAATAAAGCTGATACATTAGTTTGCAATGATTAAATTGTGTTATATGATCATTTTACTGCATTCGTCCATTTTTTGGTTGATAAAAGCAGGCACTAGACTATTTCCGTATTTATTGTTCACCATTTTTATATCATATATTTATATGTTTCAATAAAAAGATATGAGTATTTGTGTTTACATACACATATTTTTGCACCATAAAATTTACCATAAATTATGACAACCATTATTGTCTTGCATTCTTGTGAGTCTTACACATCTCAACTTTGCTATGCTTCTTTAATAAAGCACTTATACGCGTATTTTTGAGACGTCTTAAAGAAAAATAATATAAGAATAGAAATTTTCTATTTCGTCAAAACAAACATTATTTCACTAATTTATACTATATGACTTATAAGACACTATATTTATAACATATCTGTCACATATATTAATCTAATTATATATTTACCTCCACAATAGAAAGAGCCTTAAAAAATAAACAGATTTGCACTGCACTATTTCTAGATGTGGCTCAAGCCTTTGATATGGTGTGGCATGACTGCCTGATCCTTAAATTAAATAAGATGCTCTCAAAGAAATATGTTTCATTGTTAACATCATATATAGCAGGCAGATTCAGAATCAAACAGGAAGGAGAATATTCCGAAATTAAGGAAATCAAAGGAGCAGTACCCCAAGGTAGTGTACTGGGTCCAGTAATCTACCTACTTTACACTTGTGATATTCCAACCACCCCAGAAGTAACCACAGCAATGTTTCCATATGACACAGCATTGTTAACAACTGACAAAGACATATATACATCTACGGACAAAGTCCAGAGAGCAACAAAACAAACTCCTAGAATGAACCTATAAATGGAATAAAACTGAATGAAGTGAAGTCAGTCCACATCAACTTCACAAATAAGGTACTGAAAGATCCTCCGATAATGGATGTTAACGGAATCATCATCCCTTATAAAAATAAAGCTAAATATCTAGGTATGAACCAAGATGCTAAACTAAGATGCAAACACCACATCAAGAAAAAGAAGGAGGAATTAAATATCAAATCTCGTAAGCACTATTGGCTCTTAGGTAGAGATTCAAAAATCTCATTAGGAAATCTACAATCATATTTTGAAACCAGTTTGGATGTATGGCAGTCAACTGTGGGTATGTGCAAAGGAATTTAATGTAGAAACTCTTCAGATTTAACAAAATAAATTACTGAGAAATATGGTTAATGCCCCTTGGTATATACAAAGATATTCACCGAGATCTAAATATTCCGACGATACCAGAAGAAATAAAGAAGATGACCAAAAAACATGAAAGAGACTTCAGGTTCATCCAAGTACAGTTGCTCTTCAACTTCTTGATAGCCAGTGCATGGTTAGAAGACTGAAGAGGACCAAACCATTTGCGTTAGTATAGTGTTGTGTTGTGCTGTGCTAGTTCCAATGTAATATGTATAGACAATTTCCAGACAAAAAACTAATGAGTCAATGGGCACTTTAGTTGCATCAGTATTTAGGTTAAGATAATGCAAGGAAATTTAATGGTTGTTCTAATAAGAGCGGTTTTAACAGGGAAAAAAATTCCACAATGAAAATATAAGACAGTTTTAATGGGTTGTAGTTTAATAAAAGAATATTCTTTAAAATAAGAAGTTATTTAAAATTATAATTTTTTTAAAAATTTTCTTCAACTTTAATTAAGATCGCACGACAAAGCAAAAGGTCAAGTTAGCATTCATAAACCAAATTTATCGGTAATATAAAGGTTATCAATGGTATATGTTCTTTAAGTTATTAGAATCAAGTAAATAGAAACTTCTTGAGATCTTTTTAAATTCCTTCTATTAGCTCACACTCTCCTGATATATATCTTGTACAAATTTTCAATCGTTAATAAAATACGTTTTGATTCATCCAACCAAGTTCATATTTTTTTTTAAACCTATAGTGGATGAAAATTGATGTTAAAAAATACTTTCAAATATTATTCAGTAATTAAAGTATAAAAAATTGGACGGTCTAGCTTGGATTCGAACTGAATATTTTCATATTCGAAGATTAGTGCTTTGCCACTGAGCGAACTTTCTCATAGCTCGAAATGAGTTTTTCAAAGATGTATATGGATTTTTCTTTCGCCCCCATCTAGTTGTCGTCGAAACCTGCATTGTACAGCCCTAAATTGTTGCCATGGCTACCACACAATATCATAAATAATGCTCTAGGATTAAAAGAATAAAATAAACAAACTGCATTAACGGTATTTAACCTTGCTTCACAAACGGGCAATACGAAAGGTAAGCGAAAAGGAAGTACAACACAAAGAGACGGAAAAATCGTATAAATAGTAACAAGCAAAAATAATAGTCCAACACCATACATAGAAAGAGGAAATGAAAAACTTTGAAGAAAATTCACTTTCTGTTTAGCCACTAATATTATTATTCTGACAATATGTGCATACACATTTATATTATTTGTAATTATAAAATAGACAAAAAACTAAAACCAAATTTTGTCTTTGTTGACTTGAGAAGGAAATGACTTTTTTTTAAAATATATATTAATTGTTTTATTTTAAAAATATTTATCCACCTATTTTGACGTTATAGAACTACAGCAAGGTTCTATTAATTTTTTTAATACAATTTTGGGAGTAAACGATCAAAAATTGCTCAAGAAAAAAAATTAAAACAGTTTTTAAAATAAAGATGTGTTATTTAAGTCAATATACTTTTTATCCAACAGCTTTCCCCCGTGATATAGAGTAAAAACGTCAGGCTTCAAATTTTAAAGCAAAAACACAATTACCAATATTGTTGTAGGAGCCTTTTACCCTATAGGGCGAGTACCTAGGTTGGGGATAAGGGAACGAATAAATTGGATCTTCTATTGGGTGGTAGAAGGTAAATAAAATACCTTCCTTGGATCTACAGGTAAAGCACTAGCCTCTAGGCAAAAGCAATATTTTTCCATCAGATAAGGACACGAATTTCGGATCAGAGCTACTGGCATTAACGTAGTATTAATTACGTAGTATTTGAGAGGGTATTTTGCACACTGGCGACACCTTGGGATCGAAGCTATCAGCGGTAGGGTGGTACTTCAGAGGGTATTTTGCACACTGGTGAGACCTTGGGATCGAAGCTATCAGCGGTAGGGTGGTACTTCGGAGGGTATTTTCCACACTGGTGAGACCTTGGGATCGAAGCTATCAGCGGTAGGGTGGTACTTCGGAGGGTATTTTGCACACTGATGAGGCCTTGGTATCGAAGCTATCAGCGGTAGGGTGGTACTTCGGAGGGTATTTTGCACACTGGAGAGACCTTGGGATCGGAGCTATCAACTTTAGGATTTTTCTTCGGAAAGTATTTTGCACACTGGCGAGACCTTGGGATCGGAGCTGTCACCGTTAGGATGGTACTTTGGAGGGTATTTTGCACACTGACGAGAACTCGGGATCAGAGCTGCTGGCGTGACGGTGGTATTTCATATGGTGTTTTTCTCACTGGAAAAATTTTGGGATCGAAGTTGTTGGTCTTAGTGTGATATTTCAGAGGGTATTTTGCACATTGATAAGGCCTTGGGATCGGAGATATTGACGTTAGGGTTGTATTTCGAAGGCATTTTGCACACTGGCTAGACCTTGGGATTAATTTGTGACGTTATGTTGGTATTCTGGAGGATGTTTTCACTCTGAAAAGACCTTGGGCTAAGTCCTGTTTACGATAGGGTGGTATTTCGGATGGTCTTTTGCACACTAGCAAGACCTTGGGATCGGAGTTGTCAGCGTTAGGGTGGTATTTCGGAGGATATTTTAAACACTGGCAAGACCTTAGGATCGGAGCTGTCACAGTTAGGGAGTACTTTCGATGGTGTTCTGCTCATTGGCAAGACCTTGGGATCGGAGTTGTTGGCGTTATTGGTGTATTTTGGAGCTGTTGATGTTAGGGTGGTATTTCGGAGATTATTTTTCACACTGGCGAGATGATGGAGAAGTTATTTTGGATATAAGACGTTCTTCTTCTGTCTGGCAATTTTTATTTAAACTCAGCGGAGGAGCTTTATTCTGAACTAGTTTTACAAAGGAACTTATTATATGTAATTGTTTACGATTATGTACAATAAATAAAAACTAAAATTAACACAATGAGCTATAAAATACCAACACAGCTTAGCAAACTAATTCCCAATAACTCAAGGTTATTAATAATTATCCTAAACTATAGTACCATAAAACCTAAGAATACTAAAGGCCTAATGAAAGATTTGATAAACAGGAAGGAATACAAATTATAAAAGAGGTCGCTCTATAGGGGTAGTAATAATAACTAATATAATTTTAAATTGCGATTGCAATAATACACTTTTTCTTAACATACACTCATTAAAATGTTTTCTGAACATCTTGTTTCTAATTGCGATTTAATTATTGTTAGATTAAAATATTTTCGATTATACGTTACTGAAGAATATTACGAGGCAACAAAAGTCAAAGATTTTATAAATTAAAGTCTGAGGTAGAAATGTGTTGCTTTATAGCGCTCATTGCAGAAAACAACGAGGTTGTTCAGAGAATTGACACTTGACCTGGGCGAAGCGCTACGTAAAACGAGATAAAAATATTACAGCAATATATCATAAGCACCAAGCGAAACAGCGTTAGTATTAGGCCAAAGCGGCTCCACACAATTCCAAGCGCTGGAAAAGCTATTGTATTCTTTAATTATTTTTAATGGATAACTACTTTGTTTAATGTCTTTTAACTAATTTATATGCAGGTCTCTAGGTGAGCACTTGCATATTGAAAGATATTGTTCAAATATTAGAAACATTAATTTAAAATGATTACATTGTAAAATATATATAGTTTTTTAGTTTTTATACAAATTTATATACAAAACTGGTAATTTTAAAGTTTAATACGTAAATGTTCTTTTAAATGTATTTTCACTTTTAAAAAATATTTATTTTAATCAATAAATCAATTTGGTAATTTTGTAAGAAACCAGTTATATCGTAATTAATAGTTCGTTAAATTATTTTTTCAAATATTTAAATGTTTTTTGTGCATTACTAAAACATACATTGACAATTGAAACGACAGTTACAACTAAACATATTTTTAAGCAATTATGAGTCTATCGGTCTGTTTATACAAAAAAAGTTGAACTTTATCTTGTTATGATAAACTTTATCGATCACGAATAATTCATTCTTTACCGACAAATTCTGGTTTATAACAACTGAGGGGTAATTTTTAAATTAAATACAGCCTCATAACCACAAATAAAACTTTTGACGAGTAGGTTACATTTCAACTGCAAAGCATTCTTGTCAGAGGAAATTATTACAAAAATATCCTGACGAGTTACTGCTTTGCGATTGAAATGTGCTAGTACATATGTTTTTAAACAAAAAGTTTTATTTGTGGATAAGAAGTTTTATATTTTAATTTTTTGTTTCATTAAGTTGAATTGGAGTTTTAATTATTTAACTCTGAAGATGTTTTTAAACGGGACGTTGTGGTAAATAAAGAAATCAATTTACTCTGCACACAGTACATTATTACACTATATATGTGTAATAATATATGTATGCAAAATTATATAAATAAATATTTAAATAATTATGTATTGAATAGAATATATTTTAATTTGTTATACACAGAAGTATTTATGTTTATTATTAAATGAAATAGTTGCCTAAAATTCAATTATAACTATAAGCATCTTCACAGTAGAAGAAAGACATTTCCGGAAACAATTAAAAACAAAAACAAAAAATTATTAAAAAAAATACTCTCTATTGAACACTTTTGCCACCTCTTCACATTTTAAAGATAACTGCTGTTTTTCTGATTGATTAGTAATACTTCAATGATTGTTGAGATGACTTTGCCAAAACATTTTAAACTTGAACCATGTAATAAAATTTGTTTTAGTGCGTGTTTCCAAAAATATTTGTGAGTAACATAGATATGGGGTGTATTATTCGGAAGGGGGGTATTGTTAGAACTGGAAGCGAGTTTATATGCTCAAGGGAATGTTTCAAAAGTTAATGCTATTATATACATCCATAAAGCTTGACAAGTGGAATGATCTGTTTTGTACTTAATAAATATGTTTATTTACATTTCAAATTCTATTAGTACTCAGAACATTGCATTCAAATATATGTACGGGCTAATATTTAATTAGAAAGTTGCAGTCTTGCAAGAAACCACAGCCCTAATAATATAGATCAATTTTTATATTCACAAACTAAACCTTTTTAGAGAAATATTGAACTTAAGAGACTAATTTTTAAATGAAATAAAAACGTAATACTCTATTACTCCTATTTTCCTATTTATTTATCAAAGGAATTGAATTTGAAATTTCTGAAAATATATGTTCTGCTTATATATTATATGTTCTGCTTAATATATGTTACGCTTTTTGGAATGGGGTCTATTCACAAAATATTCTCAATGTTGGATTAAAAAAAAAGTAGCAGATCTTGTTAAGCCTTTCTCTTTCAGTTTTGTCTCTCCTTTGAAATTAGTTAATATTATTTAATTTAGGTCTTATTAAAGTTTCTAATCTTATTGCTAGAAAAGATCAAAGTACAATTGAGCACTTTAATATATCCCACTGACAAGTTGGTTTCCCTTCTTAAATAAAGCCTGCTCAAGACACTTTCTATAATTTTATTTCAGTGTTTTTTTTATATACAACGGTTTTTATAAGCACACATTGTTTTAAACGATAGATAGGATTTATGGTCAATTTTTAAATTATAATGGTACTTATTGTTTTGAAGATCTTGGACATATGTGGTAAATTATGTGATATTTTAATAAAACAACCAGTAATTAAAATCTACTTTAGAAAAACTAAACTATAACAATAGCATAGCTAAAAACTTGAAACCGCAAACAAATAATAAAAGCGTTAGTCTGCTCTATACTTAATGTAGCTTAAAAAAAAAATTAATTAACCCCTGTTCACAATGAAGAAAAAGAAACACGTTTCTAAGAAACAAAGTTACCGGATTCAGGAAACAATTTAATGAGATTTTAAAATTGATAAATTAGAAAAAAATTCAAAATTTATCAAAACCCCAAACATAAAATTGGATTTCACTACAGAAAACACTCAATACTATAATTTTAAAAAATAATAAGAAGAAACACTAGTAATAATTAACCTAAACAAGAAATCGGAAATAAAAAAATAATAAATTTTAAAGTAGTAGACCAGCTTGTTATCAAGATCATAAAGACATGGCTACCCGTTACATCGCCTTGTAAATCGATGGATATTGAATGATAGATGAAAATTGAAGGAGAAAAATGGCATACTTGTAAACTAATATTACTAACATAGCAGGCTTAATTCATCGCGTAAGCGGGGTAGTTTCCTCGTATCAGACCCACCATATTGTATGATCACATTGATGTAGCTACTCCCTACACAGCATTGAAGTAGTGCGGAATGACGAGTAGCAAATCTATAGCTCAAAAAAAATGTTTGGTAAAGTGTAGGGGTTTGAGGTTTTGCCTCCTCACATTACTCAATTGAAATCTAATTGCAAGGACTTAATAAATGCAACAAATTAGTTGTCGAAACGTTGCACTAAATAGATTAACCTTTCATTCGATATTCAATAGGGTTATCATTTATTCAATAAATTTTAAAGGTAGTACATGTGTCACATTACAAACATTATGTGCCTCGTGGCAATGGGTTCGCAACTAACTCGTAAACATTATGTTGTGCAAGCAAATAACAAATAATTTATATAAAACAATCCAAATAGATACCTAAAAATATAATATATTTTTGATTCGAATGTCTTCCAATAAATAGATACATCAATATCATCGTTTTCAGAAAGGTAATACTTGACAAATATTTGTTTAGTGTAAAAGTAACACAAATCAAAGTAAATACTTTAATACCTTAAAAATCAATATAGTCTACATATCTTGAACATGAAATTAATAAAATAATACACAATATACACAATAAACACAATAATACTACAACATAAACAAGGATAAATGCTACTACAAACAACAAAATAATCAAATTTATAGGCACACATATACAATTTTTAATTACTATAAAGTAAACAACATTTTTCAGTAACGGAAACACAATTTATCATAAGCTTATTGCCCACAAGCATTTGAAGTCGGCGTCAAATTTCATACTTGGACTCATACTCAACATACTGAACGTGACAAATAAAGGGATTTAACATAGTGTTGGAGCACCTTATCATATAAACAAACAAATTATGATATAAAAACAGGCTATTTAATCATTTCTTACATATACTCATTAAATACAGAATAAGATTTTTATTAACTTTATGATTCAATGGATTTAAAAAGATATTACATCTTATATTAACATAAGCATCTAAAATAATCTCATTCACTATAGATCATTCAAAGAAGGTTGAATTGTCGGGATTCTGTAGGCCTACATCCGAACGAAAAATATACAAACATAATTTATACGGGCAAAATATGTTACTGTATGGTATTTTCAGAGAAAAAAGATCAATTATCGTCCCGCAACCTCTATTATTATCAAACACGTAAAATTGTTGTTTCGTGAAAGGACTCTATGCTTCGTTATAATTAATCATGGGAAATCAATCAAAGCAATCAAATCGTTGATTGTTTCGGAAATGTTTGGAATAGATTTAATGGGTTAGCAATTACCAGGCATGGTTGCACTGTCGACTTCAAAATTTTATATAATTTTGAATAAGCTTTTGAAAAATTATGCTTTTGTTATGAAATATTATTTTTCACTTCTTTGTGAGTAAAATTTGTTTACTCGGGTTCCTTTTTTTTGAAGTGGGTTCCGTTTTTTTTTAAAAATTATTTCTTTAATTTTAAAGGTATGGTCTCTAGTTCCTATCTACATTATAATCGAATTTATTTTCTTTCCGTTGATTATGTTGGCAAAAATCGCCAATACTTTATAATATAAATTTTCGATTTGTATATTTCTCTAATCATATTTCTTGATCGTTGTTGAAATAACTGATGAGACGCCCTAGAACAGTACGATAAACATGTTTGTTCGTCAGACGAATACTCGAGTAATTTATATTTGAAATTCCCAAAATCCTACATAATATTTCTTATCTTGCAATTATTCTTTTTCATTACTGTTTAAAATGGGCTGATGATCATGAAATATAAAATCTCAGGTAAATATAGAATAATGCTACCTTGAATAGTTATTTAGGAAAACATTTTTTATATGTAGAATATTAATTTTTTTAATTTAAGTTTGATAGTAAAGTTATATTTAATGCATTCGTCTTATTGATATTTAGTGAAGTAATGAAGTTTTCCCCTGAGGATTATTGAATATCTTGATCATGGTAAATGAAGTAAATCGGATTTTCAGTGTATTTATTTTTGCACATTTGAGATATACCAAGTTATATATCAATACGGGCAGAACATCGAAAAAATGCTGCTTTTATGAGAAAAATTGGTTCACTAGAATCCGATAATGTTCGTTCTAAGCGACTTGCTCTAGAAAAAATAAAAAAATCTATTCGTTTTCTATATTATTCGTATATGATATAATACTACATAAAATAAGTGCTTATTATTTGTTGTTGCTTTGCTTATTAATTATTGATAGTTCATAATCTTTATAATTATTGTTTTTTCTCAATTTTAAAATAGTGTATTATTGTCTCCAAATTAGATTGGTTTTGATGTGACTATAGCGGGACTACCGGGAGAGTTTCCACTTTCATTTTTTCAAGCAAAATTACTATGATTTGTTCAATATTTCCAAACTTTTTGTTTGGAACATACAAAAAACATACGGATGAAATACGGAACCATTTCCTTTTTTGAAGTCGGTTGAAAACTGAATAGGTCCAATAAGCCAGATATTTCGGATGTAAGCCAGATAATTCGGATGTCAGCCAGATAATTCGGAAGTAAGCAAGATAATTCGGATGTAAACCAGATAATTCGGATGTAAGCCACATAATTCGGATGTAAGCCAGATAATTCGGATGTAAGCCAGATAATTCGCATGTAAGCCAGATAATTCGGATGTAAGCCAGATAATTCGGATGTAAGCCACATAATTCGGATGTAAGCCAGATAATTCGGATGTAAGCCAGATAATTCGGATGTAAGCCAGATAATTCGGATGTAAGCCAGATAATTCGGATGTAAGCCAGATAATTCGGATGTAAGCCAGATAATTCGGATGTAAGCCAGATAATTCGGATGTAAGCCAGATAATTCGGATGTAAGCCAGATAATTCGGATGTAAGCCAGATAATTCCGATGTAAGCCAGATAATTCGGATGTAAGCCAGATAACTCGGATGTAAGCCAAATAATTCTATCGAGACTGTTTTATGTTTAGAACTTGGTCCTACGATTTTGGTTAGAAAATTCGAGGAGTTGCCCTGGCATTGACAAATACTTTAGAATTATAACTGAAGTCTGAGCAAAGTTAATAATAACGTTATTAAAGAACAATTTACTTTGATTTAAAGTAGAATAGGAATGGGTCTGGGGCAGGGTAGGGATGCGGTGTTGTCAGTTCGAATGCAGTTACTCTCAACTCGCCATCGCCAGCGGCAGAACGTAACAAGCTACAGCACTAGAAAATTACTACACCCCTGCTACGATGAAACTGAGCGACGAATGGAAGTTTAATGTCGAATTGGCAACAAGGCTCACCCTCGTAGCAAGATGTAAACTTCCTATTCGCTCAGATGGTGGTATCCCCCACTCCCTCTGGCCAATTTCAATTACGTAGAATCCTTTTCTGTTAAAAATCAAACTATAATTTTCATGTCCTCAAGTTGGTATATAAAAACAAATCTGGTCATACATGAAACGGAGTGCGACCTCGAATTGGGAGCACAGGAGGAGGGAAGGGCAGAGGAACCATTCGACAGAAATTTTAATATGAGGTATAGTATTTATATAACAATAATGTAGATTTGACCAGGCCGAAAGGCCGCTATAAATATTATTTTATTAGATTTGTAATAATAACCAGATCATTTACACAAAGTTTTGAACAAATTTACTTATATCAGTTTTCTAAACGCCAACAACTCCTGAAATTCCATAGCGATGGCTTTTGATGCAACCCGCACTACAAAATACAACGCTTTTGATTAGGGCTAGCTTTTTGTTTTCTAGCGATCGATCGCGCTCCAACTTATGAGTGAACCATACAAGTGGTGTTGTCCTGTTGGGGTGGCCAAGAACACAGTAATTATACAATGCAACCTGTCTGCCACTGTAGATATATTTTACATTTTGTGTAGCAATACTCATTGATGTGATAACTTCATCACTGAATCCTGGAAGCAACCTTCTTTGGATATTCGCCAAAAACGTCTTTAACACATTGGAGGAAAGAAATTATTGATTACGCGTTTAGGACTCGTTCTTATCGCTCTAAGCGTAGTTTTAGAGTTTAATTCAAATCAAAGAAACAACCATTATTTTATCCTTTCATCAAAACAATTTTTAATTTTTTTTTTTGTAAAATTTATTTATAGACATTTAGCGTTAGTTAAAATTATTTTATTGAAAAATCATAACATGATAATGTTAAAAATTTTCACTATAAATAAAGGCATTTCTTTATAATTTTCATTTAATTTTCATGTCAGAAAAAAATTTTAAAAATAAGTATAAATAATTGTTTTAGTTTTTTTTATTACTCAAACATTATTTTAAAAATTTGTATTAATTATGATATTATCTACTCCAATTTGTTCCTGAATTATACCTTGTATTATTAAATTTCTTTCAAAATACCAAAATGAAAATAATACCTTAACATTTACACTTTTATTAATATGCGTTTTTACTTGCATTGCATAAAAGGTAGGTCTACCTACATATAAAAAGCCCATAACGTCCTAAATTACAACAACAATTAAAGTCAAATCCTCAATTTATGTATTAAACTTAAATTTATTGAACATTAATAAAACACCCTTACTTTAAGAGGGTAACAGTTAACAAATTTTACCGTCGTCGGCTCGGCACACCCGTCGTTTCTTCGGCATTCTCTCATAACCTTTAATTTCAAACGGTAATTTCATCTTGGGGATGTTTTATTTTCAGCGGTGATGGGTCACGCGATTGTGAAGCGGGAAGGTTTCAGAGACTAGCGGACAATAGAACCGGAAAGGAAGCCAACGAGTGAATGTAATAATCTTCTTCCTTAATATGTTTTGAATTTCACAAACGTAAAACTAATTTAAAGAAAATACTATTTAGAAATATTAGAATTCATAAATGGATTAAGCTGTTGATTAAGCTTTCACTGTTGTTTCAGGTTATTTTAAACGAAACTTTCAACCAATGGATATACATTGTTTATGTAAAACAAAATCTAGAATTAAAAACGACTCTTTTCGAAAATATATCCAACCCATGCAATAAAACGTGGTGCTGAATGAGTACAAACTAACAAAATTACTTTTAATGTGAAGAAACTCATGATTTACGACACTAAGATTTTGACACATTCCTGCCACAGGTTACTGCAACATGTTGATATTTTCAGAGTCAAATCCGGTAGTTAAATGATCAAGATATCTCAAAGCCTATATATTTATAAAAATGATATTTTATTTGACGGGTAATTTAAGTGCAACGCTTACCGATTTTATAATTTATTATATTATGTAGTAACTACTGCATAAGTTACGAGACAATTGTTTAAGTTTACTTTAGAGGGAAACTACTCAGGTGTTGAAAATAGTATTAGTTTAAGAAATAAATAACGTTAACAAACTCCTATATCTGTCATAGTGTGAATGTGAATTGTTAGGTGTATTTTATGTGCGTGTGTGTGTGTGTGTGTGTGTTGCGCGTAATTACGTATGTTAATGAAATATCATATATATATATATATATATATATATATATATTAAGGAAATCGCTATACGATCGGGTCATACTCCGGATGAGTACGAAATTTAAATAATATGTTTCGCGTTTGACGTGGATTATTATTTGGCAAAAAAAATATTTAAGATATTTCTTCCTTTAATCATAAAGAATGGCACATACAGCACCCCGTGCATAAAAACGGAGGTTTTTACGTCGATATCAACATAATCAAAAGTTTGCCTCTGTCACTTATGGATTGTTACGTCAAATGCTGGTCTAACTGGGAATTGATCTATTTGCTTATTACATCCAAGTTGATTCTTGCTTGAGTCCAATGTAATTCTTAAAATGTGAACTTCTTAAAAATTTTCAAAAACTTCATGATAACTAATTTTTAGAAACATTTCACTTAGCTCATTGGATTACTGAGGTTAACCCTCAATATACAGTACCAATGTTAGTAAAAATCCTAAAAGTAGCTTTAGATATATAAAAATTTCGAAAACTTCTGGTAATTTGGCTTTAGCTTTTTAATATAGACATTCGTGTTTGTGTTGATAGTTAGGTTAGGTCGTTAACTGCAGGTTTGTTTGATAGGCTTCTTCGTTTGATTATATATATAACGTCTTTTTCTAATGTCTATTCCTAGACCACCTTTTCTATTGTATACCTCTACACCATCTTTACCATTGCAAACTCCTCTATCTCCTTTTCCTTTGTATACTTGTACACCACTTTTTTCAATTTATACTCCTACACCTTCTTCTCCATTGTACACGTTTACCCCTCCTTTTCCATCGTATACTCCTACACGTCCTTTTTCAGTTGTATACTCCTACATCATCTTTTCCATTGTATTCTCTCACATATCCTTTCCATTGTATACTCCTACACCTCATCTTCTATTCTATACTCCCTCACCTCCTTCTTCATAGCATATCCCTACAACTCCTTTTCCAATATATAATATCACACCTCTTTTTTCATTTTATACTCCTACACCTTCTTCTCCATTGTACACGTTTACCACTCCTTTTCCATCGTATAGTCCTACACGTCCTTTTTCAGTTGTATACTCCTACACCATCTTTTCCATTGTATTCTCTCACATACCCTTTTCATTGTATACTCCTACACCTCATCTTCTATTCTATACTCCCTCACGTCCTTCTCCATACCATATCCATAGAACTCCTTTTCCAATATATAATATCACACCTCCTTTTTCATTTTATACTCCTACACATCCTTATCCATTGTAAACACCTACAACTCCTTTTCCACTGTATACACTGACGTCTATTTTTCCATTGTTTATTTATACACCATATTTTCTATTGTATACCCGTACACTTCATTTTCCGATGGTTTTTAAATTTCAATTAATTACATTTTAAGCAGAGTTGGGGATATACATATCCTTGAGAATTACATTTGTATGTGTAAATTCTTGTGGATATTGTGTTTTTTTTATTACTGATTTCGATTTTTAATTTAGAACATCTACGAGTAGCTCTTTAATTATATAGTGTTTATACATAGTCCTTTATAAAATTGACTATAATAGGAATTTAAATATCTGCTTTGATGCTTTTCAATAAATGTTTTTTTGTGTACAGATTTTGAAGAACTAGTTAGAGGAACTGTCGATTCATTGAATGCAATAAAACAATTTGAAATTTGTTTCACAGTAGATCTCTGTTATTATAAGACAGATCAAAGCCAGTGTTTATGGGTTTCAAGTCAGAAAAATATTGGTTGAGGGGGAAACGTAGCACAAAAATCTGTTCTTTCAACATGGAGGTTTGTGCCGTTGTGCTAATCAATCGCTTCCAAAATCGCTTGAAACAAAAATAACAAATAGAATTTAGAATTTACAGACGGATATTTTCAAAATATACACACCACAAGAACATAGTTTAACGTTTAGGTCTATACATTTGGGATATTTGTCGTGAGTAGGGCTGGGAATATTGATATCTGTATTCCTATGCATATTGACACAGAGCTTTTGATACACACGACGGACGCCGTGTACACGCCTTTCCCTTGGGAATTATGTATGTAAGTTTACCTTGCCTCGAATAGCAAATATAAATACAGCCCTATATATTTTACTGTTTCATAAACTTTAGAAATTTAGGTCATTTTGTGCGGAATCAGCTGAAATATACACCAAAAATAGATCTTTACTTAAATACATTTTTTTGTTACAACTCAAACATATATGATGAATGTCTTGTTTCTTTTTGTATTTATTCGGTTTGTGTAATTTGATGGTTTTCAATAATCTGTTTATAGAGCTTTACGTAAAATAGAGCTTTACTTAAATACATCTTTTTGTTACAACTCACACAGATATGATGAATGTCTTGCTTCATTTTTTGTATTTATTTATTGGGTTTGTGCAATTCGATGGTTTTCAATAATCTGCTTATAGAGCTTTACCTAAATACATTTTTTTTTGTTACAACTCATCCAGATATGATGAATGACTTGCTTCGTTTATTGTATTTATTCGGTTTGTGTAATTTTTATGGTTTTTAATAATCTGCTTATAGAGCTTTACTTAAATACATTTTTTGTTACAACTCACCCAGATATGATTAATGTCTTGCTTCTTTTTTTGTATTTATTTATTGGGTTTGTGTAATTCGATGGTTTTCAATAATCTGCTTATAGAGCGTTACTTAAATACATTTTGTGTTACAACTCACCCAGATATGATAAATGACTTGCTTCTTTTTTTGTATTTATTTGGTTTGTGTAATTCGATGGTTTTCAATAATCTGGTTATAGAGCTTTACTTAAAATAGAGCTTTACTTAAATACAATTTTTTGTTACAACTCACCCAGATATGATTAATGTCTTGCTTCTTTTATTGTATTTATTGGGTTTGTGTAATTCGATGGTTTTCAATAATCTGCTTATAGAGCTTTACTTAAATACAATTTTTTGTTACAACACCCAGATATGATTAATGTCTTGCTTCTTTTTTTGTATTTATTTATTGGGTTTGTGTAATTCGATGGTTTTCAATAATCTGCTTATAGAGCTTTACTTAAATACATTTTTTTTGTTACAACTCATCCAGATATGATGAATGACTTGCTTCGTTTATTGTATTTATTCGGTTTGTGTAATTTTTATGGTTTTTAATAATCTGCTTATAGAGCTTTACTTAAATACATTTTTTGTTACAACTCACCCAGATATGATTAATGTCTTGCTTCTTTTTTTGTATTTATTTATTGGATTTGTGTAATTCGATGGTTTTCAATAATCTACTTATAGAGCTTTACCTAAATACATTTTTTGTTACAACTCACCCAGATATGATTAATGTCTTGCTTCTTTTTTTGTATTTATTTATTGGGTTTGTGTAATTCGATGGTTTTCAATAATCTGCTTATAGAGCTTTACATAAATACATTTTTTTGTTACAACTCACCCAAATATGATGAATGACTTGCTTCTTTTTTTGTATTTATTTGGTTTGTGGAATTCGATGGTTTTCAATAATCTGGTTATAGAGCTTTACTTAAAATAGAACTTTACTTAAATACAATTTTTTGTTACAACTCACCCAGATATGATTAATGTCTTGCTTCTTTTTTTGTATTTATTTATTGGGTTTGTGTAATTCGATGGTTTTCAATAATCTGCTTATAGAGCTTTACCTAAATACATTTTTTTTGTTACAACTCATCCAGATATGATAAATGACTTGCTTCTTTTATTGTATTTATTGGGTTTGTGTAGTTTGATTGTTTTTAATAATCTGCTTATAGAGCTTTACTTAAATACAATTTTTTGTTACAACTCACCCAGATATGATGAATGACTTGCTTTTTTTTGTATTTATTTATTGGGTTTGTGCAATTCGATGGTTTTCAATAATCTGCTTATAGAGCTTTACTTAAATACATTTTTTTTGTTACAACTCATCCAGATATGATGAATGACTTGCTTCTTTTATTGTATTTATTGGGTTTGTGTAGTTTGATTGTTTTTAATAATCTGCTTATAGAGATTTACATAAATACATTTTTTTGTTACAACTCACCCAGATATGATGAATGACTTGCTTCTTTTTGTATTTATTTGGTTTGTGTAATTCGATGGTTTTCAATAATCTGGTTATAGAGCTTTACGTAAAATAGAGCTTTACTTAAATACAATTTTTTGTTACAACTCACCCAGATATGATGAATGACTTGCTTCTTTTTTGTATTTATTTATTGGGTTTGTGCAATTCGATGGTTTTCAATAATCTGCTTATAGAGCTTTACTTAAATACATTTTTTTGTTACAACTCACCCAGATATGATGAATGACTTGCTTCTTTTTTTGTATTTATTTATTGGGTTTGTGCAATTCGATGGTTTTCAATAATCTGCTTATAGAGCTTTACTTAAATACATTTTTTTTGTTACAACTCACCCAGATTTGATGAATGACTTGCTTCTTTTATTGTATTTATTGAGTTTCTGTAGTTTGATGGTTTTTAATAATCTGCTTATAGAGCTTTACATAAATACATTTTTTTGTTACAACTCACCCAGATATGATGAATGACTTGCTTCTTTTTTTGTATTTATTCGGGTTGTGTAATTCGATGGTTTTCAATAATATGCTTATAGAGCTTTACTTAAATACATTTTTTTGTTACAACTCACCCAGATATGATGAATGACTTGCTTCTTTTTTTGTATTTATTCGGTTTGTGTAATTCGATGGTTTTCAATAATCTACTTATAGAGCTCTACTTAAAATAGAGCTTCACTTAAATACATTTTTTTTGTTACAACTCACCCACATATGAAGAATGTCTTGCTTCTTTTTTTGTATTTATTCGGTTTGTGTAATTCGATGGTTTTCAATAATCTGGTTATAGAGCTTTACTTAAAATAGAGCTTTACTTAAATACAATTTTTTGTTACAACTCACCCAGATATGATTAATGTCTTGCTTCTTTTATTGTATTTATTGGGTTTGTGTAATTCGATGGTTTTCAATAATCTGCTTATAGAGCTTTACTTAAATACAATTTTTTGTTACAACACCCAGATATGATTAATGTCTTGCTTCTTTTTTTGTATTTATTTATTGGGTTTGTGTAATTCGATGGTTTTCAATAATCTGCTTATAGAGCTTTACTTAAATACATTTTTTTTGTTACAACTCATCCAGATATGATGAATGACTTGCTTCGTTTATTGTATTTATTCGGTTTGTGTAATTTTTATGGTTTTTAATAATCTGCTTATAGAGCTTTACTTAAATACATTTTTTGTTACAACTCACCCAGATATGATTAATGTCTTGCTTCTTTTTTTGTATTTATTTATTGGATTTGTGTAATTCGATGGTTTTCAATAATCTACTTATAGAGCTTTACCTAAATACATTTTTTGTTACAACTCACCCAGATATGATTAATGTCTTGCTTCTTTTTTTGTATTTATTTATTGGGTTTGTGTAATTCGATGGTTTTCAATAATCTGCTTATAGAGCTTTACATAAATACATTTTTTTGTTACAACTCACCCAAATATGATGAATGACTTGCTTCTTTTTTTGTATTTATTTGGTTTGTGGAATTCGATGGTTTTCAATAATCTGGTTATAGAGCTTTACTTAAAATAGAACTTTACTTAAATACAATTTTTTGTTACAACTCACCCAGATATGATTAATGTCTTGCTTCTTTTTTTGTATTTATTTATTGGGTTTGTGTAATTCGATGGTTTTCAATAATCTGCTTATAGAGCTTTACCTAAATACATTTTTTTTGTTACAACTCATCCAGATATGATAAATGACTTGCTTCTTTTATTGTATTTATTGGGTTTGTGTAGTTTGATTGTTTTTAATAATCTGCTTATAGAGCTTTACTTAAATACAATTTTTTGTTACAACTCACCCAGATATGATGAATGACTTGCTTTTTTTTGTATTTATTTATTGGGTTTGTGCAATTCGATGGTTTTCAATAATCTGCTTATAGAGCTTTACTTAAATACATTTTTTTTGTTACAACTCATCCAGATATGATGAATGACTTGCTTCTTTTATTGTATTTATTGGGTTTGTGTAGTTTGATTGTTTTTAATAATCTGCTTATAGAGATTTACATAAATACATTTTTTTGTTACAACTCACCCAGATATGATGAATGACTTGCTTCTTTTTGTATTTATTTGGTTTGTGTAATTCGATGGTTTTCAATAATCTGGTTATAGAGCTTTACGTAAAATAGAGCTTTACTTAAATACAATTTTTTGTTACAACTCACCCAGATATGATGAATGACTTGCTTCTTTTTTGTATTTATTTATTGGGTTTGTGCAATTCGATGGTTTTCAATAATCTGCTTATAGAGCTTTACTTAAATACATTTTTTTGTTACAACTCACCCAGATATGATGAATGACTTGCTTCTTTTTTTGTATTTATTTATTGGGTTTGTGCAATTCGATGGTTTTCAATAATCTGCTTATAGAGCTTTACTTAAATACATTTTTTTTGTTACAACTCACCCAGATTTGATGAATGACTTGCTTCGTTTATTGTATTTATTCGGTTTGTGTAATTTTTATGGTTTTTAATAATCTGCTTATAGAGCTTTACTTAAATACATTTTTTGTTACAACTCACCCAGATATGATTAATGTCTTGCTTCTTTTTTTGTATTTATTTATTGGGTTTGTGTAATTCGATGGTTTTCAATAATCTGCTTATAGAGCGTTACTTAAATACATTTTGTGTTACAACTCACCCAGATATGATAAATGACTTGCTTCTTTTTTTGTATTTATTTGGTTTGTGTAATTCGATGGTTTTCAATAATCTGGTTATAGAGCTTTACTTAAAATAGAGCTTTACTTAAATACAATTTTTTGTTACAACTCACCCAGATATGATTAATGTCTTGCTTCTTTTATTGTATTTATTGGGTTTGTGTAATTCGATGGTTTTCAATAATCTGCTTATAGAGCTTTACTTAAATACAATTTTTTGTTACAACACCCAGATATGATTAATGTCTTGCTTCTTTTTTTGTATTTATTTATTGGGTTTGTGTAATTCGATGGTTTTCAATAATCTGCTTATAGAGCTTTACTTAAATACATTTTTTTTGTTACAACTCATCCAGATATGATGAATGACTTGCTTCGTTTATTGTATTTATTCGGTTTGTGTAATTTTTATGGTTTTTAATAATCTGCTTATAGAGCTTTACTTAAATACATTTTTTGTTACAACTCACCCAGATATGATTAATGTCTTGCTTCTTTTTTTGTATTTATTTATTGGATTTGTGTAATTCGATGGTTTTCAATAATCTACTTATAGAGCTTTACCTAAATACATTTTTTGTTACAACTCACCCAGATATGATTAATGTCTTGCTTCTTTTTTTGTATTTATTTATTGGGTTTGTGTAATTCGATGGTTTTCAATAATCTGCTTATAGAGCTTTACATAAATACATTTTTTTGTTACAACTCACCCAAATATGATGAATGACTTGCTTCTTTTTTTGTATTTATTTGGTTTGTGGAATTCGATGGTTTTCAATAATCTGGTTATAGAGCTTTACTTAAAATAGAACTTTACTTAAATACAATTTTTTGTTACAACTCACCCAGATATGATTAATGTCTTGCTTCTTTTTTTGTATTTATTTATTGGGTTTGTGTAATTCGATGGTTTTCAATAATCTGCTTATAGAGCTTTACCTAAATACATTTTTTTTGTTACAACTCATCCAGATATGATAAATGACTTGCTTCTTTTATTGTATTTATTGGGTTTGTGTAGTTTGATTGTTTTTAATAATCTGCTTATAGAGCTTTACTTAAATACAATTTTTTGTTACAACTCACCCAGATATGATGAATGACTTGCTTTTTTTTGTATTTATTTATTGGGTTTGTGCAATTCGATGGTTTTCAATAATCTGCTTATAGAGCTTTACTTAAATACATTTTTTTTGTTACAACTCATCCAGATATGATGAATGACTTGCTTCTTTTATTGTATTTATTGGGTTTGTGTAGTTTGATTGTTTTTAATAATCTGCTTATAGAGATTTACATAAATACATTTTTTTGTTACAACTCACCCAGATATGATGAATGACTTGCTTCTTTTTGTATTTATTTGGTTTGTGTAATTCGATGGTTTTCAATAATCTGGTTATAGAGCTTTACGTAAAATAGAGCTTTACTTAAATACAATTTTTTGTTACAACTCACCCAGATATGATGAATGACTTGCTTCTTTTTTGTATTTATTTATTGGGTTTGTGCAATTCGATGGTTTTCAATAATCTGCTTATAGAGCTTTACTTAAATACATTTTTTTGTTACAACTCACCCAGATATGATGAATGACTTGCTTCTTTTTTTGTATTTATTTATTGGGTTTGTGCAATTCGATGGTTTTCAATAATCTGCTTATAGAGCTTTACTTAAATACATTTTTTTTGTTACAACTCACCCAGATTTGATGAATGACTTGCTTCTTTTATTGTATTTATTGAGTTTCTGTAGTTTGATGGTTTTTAATAATCTGCTTATAGAGCTTTACATAAATACATTTTTTTGTTACAACTCACCCAGATATGATGAATGACTTGCTTCTTTTTTTGTATTTATTCGGGTTGTGTAATTCGATGGTTTTCAATAATATGCTTATAGAGCTTTACTTAAATACATTTTTTTGTTACAACTCACCCAGATATGATGAATGACTTGCTTCTTTTTTTGTATTTATTCGGTTTGTGTAATTCGATGGTTTTCAATAATCTACTTATAGAGCTCTACTTAAAATAGAGCTTCACTTAAATACATTTTTTTTGTTACAACTCACCCACATATGAAGAATGTCTTGCTTCTTTTTTTGTATTTATTCGGTTTGTGTAATTCGATGGTTTTCAATAATCTGGTTATAGAGCTTTACTTAAAATAGAGCTTTACTTAAATACAATTTTTTGTTACAACTCACCCAGATATGATTAATGTCTTGCTTCTTTTATTGTATTTATTGGGTTTGTGTAATTCGATGGTTTTCAATAATCTGCTTATAGAGCTTTACTTAAATACAATTTTTTGTTACAACACCCAGATATGATTAATGTCTTGCTTCTTTTTTTGTATTTATTTATTGGGTTTGTGTAATTCGATGGTTTTCAATAATCTGCTTATAGAGCTTTACTTAAATACATTTTTTTTGTTACAACTCATCCAGATATGATGAATGACTTGCTTCGTTTATTGTATTTATTCGGTTTGTGTAATTTTTATGGTTTTTAATAATCTGCTTATAGAGCTTTACTTAAATACATTTTTTGTTACAACTCACCCAGATATGATTAATGTCTTGCTTCTTTTTTTGTATTTATTTATTGGATTTGTGTAATTCGATGGTTTTCAATAATCTACTTATAGAGCTTTACCTAAATACATTTTTTGTTACAACTCACCCAGATATGATTAATGTCTTGCTTCTTTTTTTGTATTTATTTATTGGGTTTGTGTAATTCGATGGTTTTCAATAATCTGCTTATAGAGCTTTACATAAATACATTTTTTTGTTACAACTCACCCAAATATGATGAATGACTTGCTTCTTTTTTTGTATTTATTTGGTTTGTGGAATTCGATGGTTTTCAATAATCTGGTTATAGAGCTTTACTTAAAATAGAACTTTACTTAAATACAATTTTTTGTTACAACTCACCCAGATATGATTAATGTCTTGCTTCTTTTTTTGTATTTATTTATTGGGTTTGTGTAATTCGATGGTTTTCAATAATCTGCTTATAGAGCTTTACCTAAATACATTTTTTTTGTTACAACTCATCCAGATATGATAAATGACTTGCTTCTTTTATTGTATTTATTGGGTTTGTGTAGTTTGATTGTTTTTAATAATCTGCTTATAGAGCTTTACTTAAATACAATTTTTTGTTACAACTCACCCAGATATGATGAATGACTTGCTTTTTTTTGTATTTATTTATTGGGTTTGTGCAATTCGATGGTTTTCAATAATCTGCTTATAGAGCTTTACTTAAATACATTTTTTTTGTTACAACTCATCCAGATATGATGAATGACTTGCTTCTTTTATTGTATTTATTGGGTTTGTGTAGTTTGATTGTTTTTAATAATCTGCTTATAGAGATTTACATAAATACATTTTTTTGTTACAACTCACCCAGATATGATGAATGACTTGCTTCTTTTTGTATTTATTTGGTTTGTGTAATTCGATGGTTTTCAATAATCTGGTTATAGAGCTTTACGTAAAATAGAGCTTTACTTAAATACAATTTTTTGTTACAACTCACCCAGATATGATGAATGACTTGCTTCTTTTTTGTATTTATTTATTGGGTTTGTGCAATTCGATGGTTTTCAATAATCTGCTTATAGAGCTTTACTTAAATACATTTTTTTGTTACAACTCACCCAGATATGATGAATGACTTGCTTCTTTTTTTGTATTTATTTATTGGGTTTGTGCAATTCGATGGTTTTCAATAATCTGCTTATAGAGCTTTACTTAAATACATTTTTTTTGTTACAACTCACCCAGATTTGATGAATGACTTGCTTCTTTTATTGTATTTATTGAGTTTCTGTAGTTTGATGGTTTTTAATAATCTGCTTATAGAGCTTTACATAAATACATTTTTTTGTTACAACTCACCCAGATATGATGAATGACTTGCTTCTTTTTTTGTATTTATTCGGGTTGTGTAATTCGATGGTTTTCAATAATATGCTTATAGAGCTTTACTTAAATACATTTTTTTGTTACAACTCACCCAGATATGATGAATGACTTGCTTCTTTTTTTGTATTTATTCGGTTTGTGTAATTCGATGGTTTTCAATAATCTACTTATAGAGCTCTACTTAAAATAGAGCTTCACTTAAATACATTTTTTTTGTTACAACTCACCCACATATGAAGAATGTCTTGCTTCTTTTTTTGTATTTATTCGGTTTGTGTAATTCGATGGTTTTCAATAATCTACTTATAGAGCTCTACTTAAAATAGAGCTTCACTTAAATACATTTTTTTTGTTACAACTCACCCACATATGAAGAATGTCTTGCTTCTTTTTTTGTATTTATTCGGTTTGTGTAATTCGATGGTTTTCAATAATCTACTTATAGAGCTCTACTTAAAAAAGAACTTCACTTAAATACATTTTTTTTGTTACAACTCACCCAGATATGATGAATGTCTTGCTTTTTTCGTAATTATTCGGTTTGTGTTATTTGATGGTTTTTAATAATCTACTTATAGAGCTTTACTCAAATACGTTTTTTGTTAGGTCTACAACTCACCCAGATATGATGAATTACTAGCTTATTTAGGTTTGTGTAATGTGATGGTTTTCAATAACCTATTTAAAGCAGGAAACGCTAAAAGAAAAGTATGGCAATGAATGTTCAACTAGGCTTTTTTTAACGCTTTCAATCGCAGCACTAAACAAAATGTTTATGATATTAGTGTCGTGGCAAAAGTCTTCTCCAGTTTTAAACATTTTATTCAGTCGGTCAATTTCCTAAACTCTACTATTCACCTTCCTCCTATATTTTTTGTTTATTAGATTCATTTTGGTAGTTGTAAAATTTATTAGATCAGAATTAATTTATCGTTTGCTCAAAAAAACACAAAATATAGGCCTTTGGATGCTCTTAAATGAATTAAAGAAATTGTCAACTGTTTAAAGTATAATTTAAATACTCAAAATTTCTTCATCGTTCTCACAAACACTCTTATAAAAACAATACGGTACTTTATGAAGAGAATGTGAAATTTTACATTAACATTCAGTTTAAATTACTTGTAGCCAATTAATCAGTGACTGAGCTCTTTCCGAATTTTACTGAAGTTTCAAGATCTATTTTATTATTATTTATTATTACTAAAACTCGGAAGGACCTTATCGGTGTAGAGCAGCCGATGTACAGCCTTTGTACTCTCTTCCCATCCCTACCACAGGACTATCTTAGTAGATACCTACTTCTTTGCAAAAATCAAGTACCCACCTGATGCTAAATCTTCTGATATCCTCTGGTGTACATACTTGCCAGCTCAACCACTTTCTCCTTATAAATCCCACTTACAGAGTACGTGGATTGAGCTTTCCTCTTGGTCCTCGTCGAATCTCTTACACACAGCAGACCTAGATTTTCCAATTTTGTATTGGAACCCCCTCATATTCCCATGGCCTGTGACCAGCTCTACAGTAACTCTGAGTTGAGGTCTACTTATGGAGAGTAGTTCTTTGCCCCACAAGTCTCCCGAGTAACCTCACAGTATCTTGAATTTGTTACCCCCCATGGTTGCATTCCATACTTCCCTGCACAACCTGTCTATAGGTGCCGTGCACCTCTTGCTCCTCTCCTGAGGCGGCATGCCCACTGCCCACAGCAACGGTCCTTGAGTTTTACACCCTTGTTTTGCTAAAGCGTTAGCTCTCTCATTCCCTATCCAGCCAGAATGTCCTGGAATCCAGGTTAGGTTGAGCGAATTATACTCACTCAGCTTTCCTAAAGAAGCTATAGTCTCAGCCACCAGCTTAGAGCAGGTACTAGCCTTACCTAAAGCCTTCAGAGCTGCCTGACTGTCCGAGCAAATCCAGAACAAATTCAAAATTCAAGATTTATATGTGTATATAAAAATATTTCATAATCAAAAATTTTATGTTACTTTTAAAGCAATTTGAAGGGCATATCTGATGATAATAACAGAATTTTCATAAAATTAATTAAGTTTTGTAACTACATTGGGAGACCTAATGTAGAAACAGAAATGTGAGTTATTTAAAATAATGATACTGCCATCAGAGAAAATCTCCTAACCTGTTAATATGTGAAATAAATTATTCTTCTTCGTGTAAGAGTTTTATTCTTCATATTTTCATTTCAGGAACAATATGTATATGTCTATATATATATATATATATATATATATATATATATATATATATATATATATATATATATATATATATGAATAGTTACTATCTGGAGCACATCCGTTCATTCTGTAGTCCATGAATTCGCAGTTCCGACGTTTCGCTAGAATCTCATCCAGCATTGACGAGATGAAACCAACTCGCTCTTCTACTGTTGTTGGGTTCACCTCGTCAATGCTGGATGAGATTCTAGCGAAACGTCGGAATTGCGAATTCATGGACTGCAGAATGAACGGATGTGCTCCAGATAGTAACTATTCATCATATTTTTCCATCCGTGAAGGAATACGTATCAGCATATATATATATATATATATATATATATATATATATATATATATATATATATATATATATATATATATATACAAGGACATTACAATTGTATAACAAAACCTTTATTCTACACGAAATATAGACAGAGAAAGTGACATATTTAATATAATATCAACAAAATGTTAGATGAGAAAGAGAATCTCTAAATGTTCTTGAATGAAGAACATAACAATGCTAAACTTTACTAATGAAGGTTTAGATAGGTTAATAATTTTAAGATTACCTATTGGATACCTATGCACTGATACTGTACACGTAGCATGAATCTGACTTGTTTCTTTGCAAGACGGCTTTCAGTGTCGTGCTGTTGCTGCATTTCAGTGTAATGGGTTCATTACTATTGAGCGTGTAAATATTAAAGTGAACGCAAGGAAACAGAGTTTCTATCGTTCACATTATTTATACAACACAATATACTACCTTGGTGTACAGGCAAATAAAATTAATTATTTACCTTCCTACATACATAACGTTTACCTGAAATATTATAAATGTTACTGATATTATGAGTTTTAATCCTTTACGTGCTAAGAAACAAATATTAAAAACATCAATTACACTCTATTTTACAAGACAGTAAAACGTTGGTTTGGACTTCGAGTAACAATGCTAGGGAGGTGAATCCAGCTCATTCGTAGAATAAACTTTCATCACGGTAAAGTTTCTGCTTTCCAAGTAATTTCAACTTTAAATTTCTTTACAAATTAGGCAGTTTGTAAGTTGTAAAAATGTCAGCAATTTAGATTCTCTTTGTAAGAATAAAGAATGAGTGTTTTACAAAATTAAATATCCATTCAAAATATTCTAATATTTACGAATTGTGTTTAGATTACATAATCCTCAATTGCAAATACAATTGATATTACAACTGTAAATATCATTTGTTTCCGCATACAATTTAAGTAGCTCGAAATTTCATTTTTAAAAATATCGATTGTTTATTATGCATAATTCATGCATTTGGTTAACGTATAAGCTTTAGTTGTCGACCATGTTTAATATAAAATATCTCTAAAAGCAAAAGTCCTCATACATTACAATTGTAGCTTAAATAGTTTTAATAAATTAGAGAGTTTTAATTATTCGTAAACAAATATTGTCTTCATTAAACCCATCCTCAAGGAGTAGAGATTTTATTTTGAAAAGTTCTAATATTATACGTAAAATATTTAGAACTAGCATTTTAAATGTTAGAATAATTTATATATATATATATATTATAACATAGGCCTACTTCTAGTTAAATATGTTCTACAAGATCTTTGACTCTAAGGGAATCATATTAAAAACAGCTATTCGTTTTCACAGTAACTGATTTACTTTAATTCTTTGTTCAAAGTTGTAGCAATTACAGGTACTTAATTTGGTGAATAATATGGTCTACCTCTTATTAGCCCTATCTTAAAGCGTGTGTAGATTACCGCACTTGGTATGATAAAGTTATATTTAATTGGCTTTAACTACTTATTATTTCTTAAACAAATTTATGAAAAGGTTATATTACTATGAGAATTCTTGTGTTTATTACTTTAAAGTGTTGGCTTTGAATTTAATATAAATTATTACTTATACTATTATAAGTAGTAGACGAATCTTATTTATTACGTTGGTCTCCTTCTCCACTTACGATTGACCTCCCATGCACTTACTTATATCTCCCTCACTTAATTTCACTTCCCTATTCACTCCAATTCTTCTTTATGGTATTAAATTTAATTTCCCTAATATCTCTCTCACGTTATACCACTCACTATTAATTTACCTCCCTCACTTAATATCCTTTCCCTTTTACTTCAGAAATTGATACCACATTTAACGTCTCTCCCTCGAGTCCTGGATTTGACTAACTCCTCTCTTGTTTCTCTATACAACGTTTCCGTTATGGTTTCATCCACTCTTTTATTTTATTGGCTACATTATGACACTAATTTTTTATCTGCCCTATCATAACGTTTCTTTCTTAGCTTCCTCTCTAGATTGGGTGTTAACTTCTGGAAATTTCTCAAGATCCAGCTGCTGGCTGCCTATGCTTTTTCTCCATTTTTAAAGAATATTTTTCCGTAAATCTACATGGTTCCCTCGAGATCCAACTAAACCTCGTCTCCAGATATCTGGTCACGCTAGATGCAGTCTGCTAGATGCAAATAACTGAAGCTAATATAACTATCATTGACTTTAATAGAACTTCTGAAATTCAAAGATATACATGCTACTGAAGATTGTGTAGATAGTTGTTTATTCTAAGAGCTTAGTAATTTTTTCATGTATTTTTCTCTTTAATAAGTATATGAAAAATATCCTAAGTTAAATTTGTTCTACTAGTAGAAAATTATTATAATTTATTTTGTGTTACGACCTACATATCGGCGCCTTATTCTATCCGGGACGAATTCTGGAGTGAAACGGCTGCAGGTTTTATATTGACGCTTACTGAAAACGGACGGGAGGTATGACTTCGTTACCGTGGTAACAACAATAAATGTACTCCGTAGGGCAAGCAGTATTTTCATGAATAATGCAAGATCAATAATTTTATCAGAATTCACAAGTTTTATGTATGCACTCGGTGAATATACAAAATAAGGAGAACTTTAGTAATAAAACAAATACAGCATAACTTTATTAAAAACATAAATTATAATCTTTTAGGCTATATATTAAATTAGTTGAAATCATTATTAAATTCATAACATTTGTATTGTATGCAATAAGAAGCACATAAAGGAACATCTGTTAACCTAAAATCAATTCCTATTTACAAATATATTTCTTATGCATATATAAACATACATACATACATACATACATACATACATACATACATACATACATACATACATACATACATATATATATATATTAAATATGGTGATATATTTTCTTGTAATATAGTTAATAAAATAAAATATTTCAAAAACAAGAATACTCTTAATGAATACATTTATTCAAAGCTTTTCGCCGATAAAATAGTACCAGCATCTTCAGGAAAATAATTATCTATTACACTGCCAAGTGTAAAATGTTGACAATTATTCATACTTATTTTTAAATTTTTTTTCTGACATGAAAATTATAAAGAAATGCCTTTATTTATAGTGAAAATTTTCAATATTATCATGTTATGATTTTTCAATAAAATAATTTTAACTAACGCTAAATATATATATATATTTCAGAGGTAAACTTATTTGTTCTATATTTGACGAAACATTTGACTCCGTTACAAAGCTCAAAATTACAACTAGTGTCTAGAGTTGATACGTTTTGTTGGTAAAAAACAAATTAATATGTTTCTAAGAGGGTTTTAAATTCAAAAACTAAATAAAAATATTAAAAACTATTATAAAAAGAATCATTTCATAGTTTTCTTCATATTGAACTATGGATATACAGACTAAATTTCCAGTTCATTTTCAACCTAAGAGGTTATGCGTATATTAAAAAAAAAGTCCTTAGAACTAAGAATATTTAATTTTCCTGTTAATTTTCAACTTTAAATGACAGGCATAAATGTAAAATAAATAATGAAGTTTTTATAACTGTTAATGTATAAGTTTCCTGTTAATTTTCAACTTTAAATGAAACGTGTAGAGAGAAGACTGAAATAATTAAGCCCTTGAGTATATAATTTCCTTTCAATTTGAAATTACATATTTTTAAATAAACAAAAACATTTGCCGCTTGAAAAGTTTTGTTTGAAACCTAGAAATAATTTCATCTTAATTAACGAAGGGAGTAAAGGTGAGACACGAATCGCTAATTCGTAACATGGAAAGTGCTGTTAAGTTAAACATTACAATACAGAAATAAGGTACTATATGGTCAAATAGAAATTATAAAATTAATTGTGGAAAGTCAACGGGCCATTCCTGGCAAATAATGCTACATATAATATAGTAGCATATGTAAACTCTATGACACTCCATACTTTACAATGGCTACAGATATCGTACCGTAAGCCAAGAGTAATAATGTATGTATATATATATATATATATATATATATATATATATATATATATATATATATATATATTTAATAAATTAAAAACATTTCAAAAACAAGAATACTTTTAATGCATATATTTATTCAAAGCTTTTCGCCGATAAAATAGTACCAGCATCTTCAGGAAAACAATTATCTAATAAAATATTTTTACAAAATTCTACATTATATTACAATATATTTATTAAAAGTATTCTTGTTTTTGAAATATTTTTAATTTATTAACTATATTACAAGAAAACATATCACCATATTTAATATATTAATATATATATATATATATATATATATATATATATATATATATATATATATATATATATATATATATATATATATATATATGAAACCACATTCTAGCACATAATTCAAACAAATGTTAGTTATCCTAAAGTAAATTATTGGATTTGTAAAAGTATAGAAACATGTATTACAAATGTTTAAATCTAAATTTTACAAAACGTTTAAGTGGATACGAAAAGAGTTATTCGCATTAAATACTGCTATGTTTGACTTTCGCTAATCTTTATGATCTCGTTCATTTTCGGAAATCTGACGAAAAAGCGTGAATATTTCCACGCTCGTACTCCTTCCAGATAAAGTTTACGACTAGTTCCTCAGACGCCTCTATAAAAGTTTACACTTCAAATGATCCGGGCCTAGATTTTGCACTGTAAATATTAAAATAAACTAAAGCTTAAACCAAATACATAAAGTCTTTAGTTACATAGTTTACTCAAGGATAAGGCTTTGATTTAAAATGCACCCCTACTTGAAATTTAAAACGGAAGTTTACAATGTTTTATTTACACAAGTTTGGAGTAACAAACTTTTCGTAATAAAGATAAGGACTCACTTTAATAAAGTTGTCGTGTTATGCATTAGGAGAAGAAAATATACAAAATTACGTCCCTTGGAAAATCTCTATTACTGTGCTTTCTAATTTGGCAAACTTCCAAAGGGTCGGCCGTGTACCTTTTATAAATAACCCAACACTCTCGCTATAAACGTGCTTTATTGCATTGGAAATATACCGTTTCCTTATCTGATTGACATTGTTGACATCACTAAGTTTAGCCAATAATTTTACTTTAGTGTTGTGAGCACAAACATACACTAACTTGTGATATAAAATAAAACTTTAAGAATATTGTTACAATTGTTTCTAGAAATTCACAATATTTCACGCCCCCAACCGCATTTAGATTGATTAATTAATTAAATTTTGTATTTATTTTACTTGCTTTAACCACTTTGTGTAAACATTCTTTTGGCTATGAATCATGAAAATATTAGGTATTAATTTAAAAGCGTTGTTTTTAATTAAATAAATATATAGACTACAGCAATTTAAGCGAGATTTAAGTCCAATATTCTCAAGTGAAATTGTTGCTCGATATATTTAAAAAAATACTACCTTACATTTACATATTTAATAAACATTAAATTCTGTATTAATTGCAGTTTAGTCAAACTGAGTAATCCACACTGCAAAGTGGAATTACCACATGTCTGTTGTCAGTTTAATTACATGAGCTGTTTTCACGTGTCAAAGCTTGATAAAATATCTATGTTGGCCTTTTTGTAATTCATATAATAAACGGGTTTTACGCAGACAAAAACATAAGTAGCCGACATCATTTTATATTAATTTAATAAATATGCTATGGTTTCTTTAGGTTGAACATGAGCCTGCATTACTATAAAAACTTTATTGGTTGAAGTCATAAATTTGGTTACGTGTGGTAAATGGAGCTTGGGACAGGAAAATGAAATCTTTCCTCGGCAACAGAATAAATAAATTTATGTTCCTTAACCCGATTCTACAAAGTTTCATTTATTTCAATATAAGACACAGTACACTCAATTTATCGTGTTATATTTGAAAGTGGGTATTTGTAAGTGGTGCATAAAACCTTTACAAATGAATAGAATATCTGTTTTCTTAGGCTACTTGAGTCAAGAAAAATGATATTATTTCGCTGAAAAATGAATAGATTCATAAAAATTAAATTTGTTGTTTGTTAGTTCATATAATTGAAGAAAATGTTAAATTAAATATAAAGCACTTAATATTGCATAATCTAACTCAACCAAACTACTGCAAATAAGACTCAAAACAGCAATACACGTATTCTTTTACCAAAAGAATCATGCTCTAACGTTTACAGTTTTGAATATGAATACTACTAGACAGAGTGAACATTGCGGCCGAATTGGGAAATAGCATTACTACTAGCTGACCAAGTAAACATTGTGCTAAGAAAATATGTGAACTCCTACTACGTGCTCTTTTAATTCCCTTCTTTGGACGCAATATTTACCCGTCCGGGTAGTAAGAAAATATATACGCCTATTTTTTTGTTTAATGATAACACATACCGTATCATAAAAATACAATGATATTTTAACTTTTTTTCAGAGAGTGTAAAGTTAGCAGACCTCCTCATAGACCACCCTGGTTAATCCTAAATATGCTAACACCGACCGCCTTTCTAGGCGTACAAGCAGCGGCAAGAGTGATCTTCCGGAGAAAGACAAAATGCGTGAAGTGATCGACAAGAGAAAACTCCTATTGTGGCTCCGACGTTTCTATTGTGACTAAACTTCCAAACACATACACGACCCTTTATAATTTCAGTGCAAAATAATCAGAGCCAAACCCTCTCTAAAAGCACAAGCGTTTGAGACTATTGCTATGCGTTACCCTCCTAGCAAGGCCACACATATACACAAAGAAAATGCCGTGCAGGAGGGCTCTGCAAGTCATTGCCATCGTATGATCGAATCCCGTCTGGAAATTTAAACTAATCAAGGAAAGATACCATATACAACTATAATGGGTACCAAGCCATGTAGGCATTGTAGGGAATGAACTGGCAGATGAACTAGCGAAAGGGATGCAGAAACTAACCAACCAACTGCTCCATCAACAAGCTGCCCTTAACTAAACTCTGCAAGGAATATCAACGACAGTTTTGATAACGCCCATACTCGTACCAAAATCGCCAAAAACAGGAAATTGGAGATTCTATCCTCTAAGGGCCTGTTTTCCAGAACCCTACTACGTATAGAAGCGGTCGCCAGATTTCACCTGGATCGGCGTAGTGGAAGATCCCACATGCCCCTCTGCTACAAAACAGAATGGACGGCGAACACCTAAACTCTTGCCCAGGTCTCTCTGGCTCCTCTGAGGGCCCCGTTGGCTGCTACTGGGAAGCACAGCTCCCAATGATGAAATGCCAAGAACGGTTGTTAAATAATCTAAACTAACTAACTTTATTCAAAATAATATTCCATACAAACAAATTAAAGTTTATGTTTGCTTAAAATGTATAATTATTGTTTGTCTACCAATTTCTATTGTAGCCTAACGTAAGAAGAGACCATAAAGTCTCTTATATGTTTCACCAATAGTCGTGAAGACGAATTAGTAAAGCAAAGGCTTTCTGTTATAAGAAAGAGTGATGTCTTAGGATGTAGGCGTTCGTCGCTATGATTTCCCAATGCACGTTACAATTACGTCAATGTGTCCCGATTTAATGGATATCTAAAAATATAAAAAGCATAATTTGAATTGCGTTTACTCTTCTGTGGGATATAAACATTCCTGTACAATAGAAAACTAAACCGAACACATACGTAAAAATTGGTTCAACGAAAAGATTTAATGTCAGTCTCATGCAGCAGTGGTAGGAGTGCCTAACAAACCACAGTGCAGATTATTAAAACATCTAGGTGAAGTAAGAAGGAAGAAAATTGTTTCGCAGAGAACATAATAGATCGTAGATTTATAGAATGTGGATGAGCAGTGGACACCCATTGGTAGGAAATTTAAGGTAGTGTAGTCATTTAAAGCAATTCGTAAAGTGCTGTAACTCCTTATATCAAAGCTCAGGTCCTGGACTAGGCAAAACTATTTCAAAGAAAGAAACAATACATTGGATGCCTCTATTGACGTCCAAAACAATTATGTTGTTCTTTTAGGCTGTATATTTATATATTTTACCTTAAACACTGGGAATTTCTGTTCTAACATTGACATGATTACAACAGTTCATATTTTTACCATACCGAGGTTTTGGGGAAAAAATTGTAAAAGATCGGGAATTTAGGTGCATAGAAATTTAACTAAAACAGTGCTAATTTATTATGTTTTTTGCGATTAATAAGGATTTTTATTTGACGTAAATAATTTGGAAAATAAGAAAAACTCATTTTTAGCGATAAATTTCCAACTGTATCTCCTACGTGATAAAATATAATGCCAGCAAATTGGACGCAATAACGCTTTGGCAACGTGCCGTAAAAACCGGTAATTTACTTCTGGTGTAGAACTATTTCCTTAATTTAATTCCTGTAATTTTACATTTAATTATATGTGTAAAGCAGTTGTCAACTAAATATACTAGAGGCGAAGAAATTAATCATTTTAGCAGTGTTATATTCAACACGTTTGCTTCTGCTCCACTCACAACAGAGTTTACTAAAAGTGTTTTGCCAACCACGTGGAATTAAGATCACAATATATTTTATAATAGGCCTACTGCATAAAGTACTTGTTTTCGCATCATTTTTATGGGTTTGGAGCTGTGCTTATTACCGAATTAAAAAATATAGCGCAACTCCAATTATCCGAAACAATTGATAAATAAAAATCTGGTAATTCAGGGATTTTTTTTAAAAAGGTTCAATTTTAATTAATTACGGTAAGTATGTTGCAAATGAGACACAAAATAATACTTTTTGTAGTTTTATTACATTTCGATGCTTCTGATCTAAGATCCTAGCTTTTCACAAAGAACCATATCCGAAATTGGGTTTCCCATAGAACGTTGTTGCAAAACACTCTTGAAAACGGCATTTTATAATTCTATGCTTGTTCCTGCCTTCAATTATTTTCTTGAAGAACTTTCAACTTCATTTCAATCACTGACAAGAAGTTTAAAACTGTAAGTTTGCTCTTTTTAATATCTGAAATCGTTAATTAGCCAACACTGTACATCTCGTACCTCCTTTATCTGAATGATCTATAACTATTTTATCCGTTAACGATGGGACTACTGTCGTTTAGAAGTCGTTGTAAACGACAAAACGCACTTACAAACAAAATAACGGATCTATGCGAAAGAGTATCACGGCCGGCCACCTGGCGACAGACGGGAGGTAAATATACAGAAATGCATTTAGACGGTGACTCGGCACCCAAATAGTGTTTGTGTGCTACACCTACAATAATTTCTCGGAAAAAAGCTAATAACACATGAAAACAGAATCCATGTTTTGGAAATCACAGTATGTTTTGGTCTTTATTTGGTTTCTAAAAATCTGAAAGTTATTCGTATACAGAATGATAGAGCTTCGTGTAGTGGAAGATCGGATAAATGAAGTTGTACTAAACACATTTTTAATATAAATTTCGCATTTAAAATAACTTTTTAAGCCTCAAAACCGTGAACATTGTATTTCTGATAGAATTGGTAGTAATGTTCATTAATGTTTTTTTTAAAGTGAAATAAGATGAAATTTAGTAGCCCATAAATTTAGTAATAATAATAATATTCACAATTTTAAAAATTTATTTCTAAGAACGGATATTGCAACCGATAAAAGATAAATACCTCCTTACTTAGAACCTTTTTGAAGTTTTGTTAATATAAATGAGTAAATGTATTTATACAGTTTTCATCATTCCAAAAATGTAGCATCTGAGACTAATCATATAAAGTGTTATGAAATGAGAGAACATAAAATGATTCATATTTCTCAAAAGGTCTATTTCAATAGCTTGAATTCAATTCTGGAAGTTTAGAAGCCCAATACAGACCAGCAGGGCAGCAAAGAAAGACTTCTGGGTAGTGGGTTTTTACTTTCCTGAGGGACTGGAAGCTAATTCACCCCTCCTCCATTTCGTTCGGTTGATTGTGTGTTGTCAAAACCTTACTACTATTTTTACCGCCAAATGGAGCGAAACATAAGCAAAAAGACGCGATTCTGCTCGTAAAGGTAGCCGAGATAAATATTAAAAAGGAAAAGTGAGGGACTCGAGGTTGCTTGTCAAACTCGCACACGACTGTAATGCCGTTGCCTGGGAAACAATAAATACAAGTTATATGACATCATGGTTTTGACTGCGTGACTGTCTACGTTTGGTTGTGAGTCATTTACCTATGCTATACTGTGATTTCCCTGACGTAACGTGTAATTTAATTGACAATGTTGATACTTTATTCCGAATACACGAACATATCTTCACTGAAAAATAGAAAGTCAGTCCTTATAGCACGTGTGATGAAGACAGTCGCGGTCACAGTATAGAGGAACGTTTTTATAGATCTATAAGTTAGAAGTTAATGTTTATAATGTATTTGGTTGAATAGTAATTAATAGGATAGTAGAATATCAAATATCCGAAATCCGACAGTCCGAATTACTTTCAGATCTAAAGGAATTTCTTAAAATGAGATTAAAAAATTTCAGAAGTTAACAACAAAATATAATTCCAAAAATGCAATGTCTACCCTTCCTATTATAATTTTCTCCGCGCTAGCGCAAATATTATTTAGATGATGTCACCACCTCAGTACGGTTTTGTGTAGTTGACTGTCGTCCGTCCCTGCCCGACAGTCACTGTCATATTCGTTTTGATTAGCCAATGTGTCTTTGATCGCATCGGTCCGTCGTTTTGTTTGAGAGTGCGTTTCATCGTTCACAATGACTAACAGAAAACCAGTTGTGTTACAGTTTTCGGATAAACTAATTAAGATAACTAATTACATCAATCGGATAAGGGAGTTGGCTGAGATGTACGGTGTTGGATGATCAACTATTTCAGATATTTAAAGGAGAAACCTACGCTTCGTGTTAGTGCTTGAAAATAAAGATAAAGGTTCCTCAAGAAAATCAATGAAGGCAGCAACCAAAGAAGAGTTACAGGATACCGTATTCGAGTGTATTTTGAAAAAAACATTCTATGAGAAACCCAATTTCGGGTCCAATTCTTTCTGGAAAAGTTAAGGTATTAGCTCAAAAGTTTGTAAATTGTAATAAAACTCAGAAATATGGTTTTTGTCTCATTTGCAATATACATACAGTAATTAATTAAAATTAACCCTTTT